>PVIH01013156.1:0-59779 GCA_004025045.1 Sigmodon hispidus
CTGTGTGACTGTGTGACTGTGTAGCTGGTGGCTGTGTGGCTGTGTAGCTGGTGGCTGTGTGGCTGACTGTATGACTATGTAGCTGGCTGACTGTGTGACTGTGTAGCTGGGTGGCTGGTCTCTTTCCTCCTCCTATTTCTCTTGCTCTTTCTTTCTTTTCCCAGATTTCTTCTATATATTCTTTCTGCTTGCATGCCCTGCCTACACTTTCTCCTGCCTTGCTATTGGCCATTTAGTTCTTTATTAGCCCATCAGGTGTTTTAGACAGGCAAAGGAACACAGCTTCACAGAGTTAAACAAATGCAACATAAACAAAAGTAACACACTTTAAAATAAAATAATATTCTACAATAGGAGGCACGCAGATCTCTAAGTTCAAGGCCAGTCTGGTCTATAGAGTGAGTTTCAGAACATTGAAGGCTACACAGAGAAAAACTCTGTGTCAAAACAAACAAACAAACAACAAAAGAGTTCAAGGTCAACCTGGACAACATCTGAGTTCTAGGGCAGCCTGAGATACATAGTAACACCTAGTCTCCCAAAGGCTCTGGCATCTGAACTCTTGGTTCCCAGCTATTTGAGGAGGTCTAGGAGATGATGGAGCTTTGCTGGAAGAGGAAGTCACTAGAGGAGAGCTGTGAACATTTAAAGACACAAACACACACACATACACAGACAGACACAGACACACAGACACATGATACACAGACACACATACACAAATACACAGACACACAGACACACAGACACACACACAGACACAGATACACAGACACACACACACAGAGACACACAGATACACACACACAGACACACACACACTGTTTAAAATTTATTTTCTTTGTTTGGCGCCTGCAGTTCAAGATATGAGCTTTGAGCTTTTCATGTCTGGCTCCTGCTGGCCGCTTTGGTCCACCATCATGGACTCTAACCCATTGTAGCCTGCTACTTCCACTCCACCATCCTAGACTCTAGCCTGATGTAGACTTAAGCCCAAATTAACTTTTTCTTCTGTAAATTGCTTTGGTCATGGTGTTTTATCACAGCAAAAGAAAAGCAACTAATACAGTTTGTCTTGAGACAGAGTGGGTCTCATTGTGTAGCCTTTGATGGTCTGGTACCAGATGTATAATCCAAGGAGGCTGGCGCCAAACTGATGGTGATCCCCTGGTATCTGAGATTGCAGGTGTGTGCCATAGTGCTCATCTTTATCCTTTCTTGTTGGTTTAACTGGAGACTTCATAACAGGGGTATGGCCAAGCCTTGACATGCTATGCAGAAATATGATGGTACAGCAGGAATACGGTGTTAGTGGCCTGAGAGAGATGTCTGTTTGCTTCTCTTCTTGCCTTCTCTGTTAAGCATTCCTACCCTTCAAGTCAAAGGCAGACTACCTTCAGAAATGAGAGCCAGCCATGTGATCTGCTGTCAGACAAAGTAGACAGAATTTCCTAAAGCCCAACCTCAAGACAGAGGATGGAGAAGATCAGTTTGCATGACCTTTCTTTTTTTTTTTTTTTAGATTTATTTATTATGTGTACAGTATACAGAAGAAGGCACCAGATCTTAATATGGTTGTGAGCCACCATGTAGTTGCTGGTTATTGAACTCAGGACCTCTGGAAGAAGAGTTAGTGCTCTTAACCTCTGAGCCATCTCTCCAGCACTGCATGACCTTTCTTTCTTTCTTTCTTTTTTTAAACTTTATTTATTTATTTATTTGCCTTGATGTTTGCCTGGAACTGGAACTACAGACAGTTGTTAGCTGCCATGTGGGTGCTGGGAATCGAACCCGGGTCCTCTGGAAGAGCAGAGGGTGCTCTTAACCGCTGAGCCATCTCTCCAGCCCCCATGACCTTTCTTAAGGAAGAACAATTTTAGCCTCTGTGTCTTGCCTTGGAAAGGGAAGTTATGAACCAGGAATGGGGGGGGGGGAATAGGTTATATATTTCTTATAAGAGCACAACATCCTACACACAAATATACACCTTCCTTCAACAAAAGCTGAATTTAACCAGCTAAATATTCAACCTCTAGGTGGGCTGGCAAGATAGGTGAAAAGGTAAAAAAACGCTACCTTCTAATCTTCACTACCCAAATTCAGTGGTTGGAATCTATGCCAGCCTAAGATATTTGTGATGGTACCTCAAAAAAAAGTTGTGTGTGTATATCGGTGGTACACACCTTTAATTCTAGCTCTTGGAAGGCAGTCACAAGAGGCAGCAGGATCTCTGAGTTCCAGGCCAGCTGAGACTGTATCAAAAAGAAGAGGAAGACATGGGGGGGGGCGGATATGATCAATATATTGTATTAAAGGAGTTTATTTTTTGAGACAGGGTAACTCTAGTTGTCCTGGAATTTACTCTGTAGACCAGGCTGTCCTCAAACTCACAGAGATCTGCCTGCCCTGCCTCCCAAATGCTGAGATTAAAGGCACGAACCACTACCGCCTGCTGGCTGTTATTTTTTATTGTATTGCAGCTTCTTCTGAATTGCTAGATGACTTAGTTCTTTTATTTATGGACCATCTTTTGTATTGCTCTACAGCTCAGAGCAGTCCACACCCTAAGGATGGTGGTGCACCCCTGTAATTCTAGCATTTGTGAGATGAGGGTAGGGTGTTTGCCACCCGGAGGCCAACCTAGACTACACAGCATGTTCAAAGCCAGTGAGCTATACTGTAAGACTGGATTGTAAAACCAAAAGGCTGGAGATGTGATTTAATGATAGGGTACTTGCCTATTATGTAGAAGGCCGTGTCCAAAGCACGATTCAAAACAATAACAGTGGAAAATAGCCTCTTTAATGAATTACCACAGCTTTTTATTATTATTGCTTTAAGACCAGGTCTTATGTGGCTCAGATTGGTCTTAACTGATGAAGCTGAGATGACTTGACGTCCTAATCTTTCTGCTTCCATTAATCAAGTATTGGGGGTTGCAGGTCTTTGTTACCTCGCCTGGCTCCACACTTCCTGTGTTTTGAGACAGGGTCTCTCTATGTAGCCTTTGCTGACCTAAAATAGTCAATCCTCCTGACTTACCAGTGCATCTGACCTTCTGAGATGAACACGGTCTTCACTATGCAGCTCTTAGCCTGGAACTCACTATATAAACTAGGCCGTTTCCATCTTATAGCAATCATCAAATCTCTTCATCCAAAGTTCCGGGATCACAGGAGTGTACCACCACATCTGGCTTATGTACTTTATTTCTTGTGTTTTGCTTCAGAAATATTTTTTTTAAATTTTTTTTGATTTATTTATTTATTATGCATACAGTTTTACAGAAGAGGGCGCCAGACCTCATCATAGATGGTTGTGAGCCACCATGTGGTTTTGCTGGGATTTGAACTCAGGACCTCTGGAAGAACAGTCAGTGCTCTTAACCTCTGAGCCATCTCTCCAGCCCCATTGCTTCAGAAATATTAAGCTTGATCCTCATTGCTGTCTCAAATCCCTTTCAGGATGTTAGATATTAATATGCACTATATTACTGCTGTAGTCTTGAAAATCATGACAAAGCAAATAAGGCCCCAAAGATAAAGGATCATAAACCTGAAGTGTTCCAGCAGCTCAGTTCAGTTTAACCACTGCCTGCCTGTTCTCTGTGACACACCAGCTTGGTAGGCATGCTCTTGCCTCAGACATTTTGTCTTGTTACTTCCAATACTGGAAAAGTCTTTTCTCCTGTATCCAAATGGCTTTACAATCCACCCTCCTGTTTTTCAGAGAGTGGTGGTAGTATTTGAGATAGGGTCATATCAAGCTTTGATTCTAACTCCTGAGTTTACAGATTATACGTTTTCACTTCCTAAATTCTGGGATTACAGATGTGCAGCACCATTCTTAACTTTCCTTTGTATTTTTTTAGATTTATGGTTAAACATCATCAGTAGTTAATTTTATCAAGAAGCCATGAGAGCTGTAGGGATGGATGGCTCAGTGGTTAAGGCACTGGCTGCTGGCTCTTCTAGGGGACCTCGGTTCAATTCCCATGTACCTAAATCATGCCTAACAACTATGTCATTCCTGTTCCTGGAGATCCGAGGCCCTGCCCTGCCCTGCACAGTCACCAGGCATCCCTGTCGTGCACATACATACAAGCAAGCAAAACACTCATACACATAAAAACAATTTTTTAGAAGCAGGGCTACCTGGGAATTGGTGTGCTGGCACACACCTCTGATCCCAGCACTGGGGAGGCAGAAGGAAGAGGAGGCGGAAAATCTCTGAATTCCAGGTCAGTCTGGTCTACAGAGTGAAACCTAAGTCACAAAGGACAAACCTGAAAAGCGGGAGGTGGGTGGGGAGAGATGCTACCCCGAGAGAGCTGTTAGATGTGGTGTAGAGGGATTTGGGTCTTTTTTTGCCATTGAGAGTTTTATTGGGGAATCTGGATATCCAGGGAAGGGAGGGGGAAAGAGAGAGGGAGAAGGAGGGGAGTAGAAAAAGCCTGGGATTTAGGTGTTATTACGGGAGATTTAGAGTTATAGTTTTGGGGTACTGAGACCTTAAATAGGGCATAGCTATTTTTTATTGAGAACTTTGTTGTATGTAGTTTTTTGTGTTTAGGGGGAGAGGGTTGGCATTATTATTGTGTGGGACAATAGTTTTTAAGAATTATTTTAAAGTTTAATTTGTATTAGTATTTATATAATTTAATAAATATTAATCTTTAATTTAATTATTAGTAAATAATTTTGTAATGACTGGCAACAACATGGGTTTTCAGATCTCAATTTGTATCAGTGAGTGTTTATATAACCCCTTAACAAGGGCTGGAGAGATGGCTCCACTGACTGCTCTTCTGGATGGACCTGAGTTCAATTCCCAGCATCCTCATGGCAGCTAACAACTGTCTGTAATTCCAAGATCTGACACCCTAACATAGTTATACATGCAGGCAAAACATCAATTCACATAAAAAATTAAAAAAATAAATATATTCCCTTAATAAGTATTAATCCTTTATATAATCAGTTGTCAGTAAATAATTCTGCAATAATGTGGTTCAGCTGGTAGAGCATACTTGGCAAGCCTGAGGCCCTGGGTTCCATCCCCAGCACCACATATTCAGGTGTGGTAATATGTGCCTGCAATACCAGAACAGGTGATGGCAGGGCAGGAGGATCCGAAATTCAAGATCACCCTGATGAGTCAGAGGCCAGTCTAGGCTACAAGAGATCATGTATCAGACCATGTTGTTTTGGTTTTGCTTTTTTCAGACATGATTTTTCTGTGAAGCCCCGGCTGACCTGGAACTTGCTCTGTGGAGCAGACTGGATGGCCTCCTAAGTACTGGGATTAAAGGCGTGTGCCACCACACGTGGCTCTTTTAGATTCTTAACTTGTTGGCTTTGTAACGTAGGACTTGGACTCTGAAGAAAGTCCCAAGTATATAGGAAATAAATATTTATTGAGCAAGGCTGGAGAGCTAGCTCAGCAGTTACAAGTATTAGCTGCTCTCCCAGAGGACTCTGGTTCCATGTCTAGTACCTACACTGAGTCTCAAAACCTTCTGTAAATTCCGTTCCAGGGGATCTGGTACCCTCTTCTGGCCTCCATAAGTACTGCATTGTGTGGTGCGGCAAAAACCATACACATAAAATAAAACTTAAAAATTATTGAACAAATTAATTTATATTCTAGTCCCAGTTCTTTCATCTGTGATTGAGTCTACTTTGATAAGACTCATCAGCTTAGCTCATTTGTGACGGCTAAAGAAACTCCATTTTATACCAGACATCCATCTCGGTGCCCATTAGCTGTTTTTCTCTGACTCCAATCCGTCGAAATTCCCAGTAACCCTAACTCAGTGACCCCCACCCAAAAATGTATACCCATGACTATCTAACTTGTTATGATTAATTGCTTTTCTGGCTTCTGTAACTTGCTTATGCAGACACAGACATTGTTTTGAGTTGTTTTAAACCACTTGGAAGAACAGACAAGGTTTTTCTTGGTGAATGGATATCAAAGGTCTTCTTGTGGTTTTTCCCCTTTAAAAACTTTTCCCCACACCCTTTCTTCATGACATGCCTGAGATTGGGCTTCAAGGCTACCGTCCTAGCAGCTAATGAATAAATCTTGAAGTTATAATTGCATTGAGTCTATGGTCTTTTCTCAAGGATCACAAACTACATAACACATTAAGTGGATATACCCATTTCCCTGATAGTAACTGTAAGAATAGACTTAGGGAGGCAGTAGGATCGCTCAGTAGTTCAGGGTGCATGCCATCAGGCCTGATGATGGCCTTTCTCTCACACACACAATAAATAAATACAATAGAAAACTTAAAGGGAAAGGAACAAAGTGCTGACTCAGATTTCTTGTCCTAGCAGAGGAACTGGGTTGAGCTCCCAGTACCCACATTGTCATAGAATATTATTTTAAGGTGTGTTACTTTTGTTTATGTTGCATTTGCTTAACTCTGTGAAGCTGTGTTACAGTGCCTGTCTAAAACACCTGATGATCTAATAAAGAGCTGAACTGCCAATGAATTGCCAATGGTGAGGCAGGAAAAAGAAATAGGTGGGGCTGGCCGAAAGAGAATAAATAAGATGATCTAGGAACAGGAGAACAAGGAGAGGATTCTAGAGGCTACTCAGCCAGCCACAGAGAAAGGGTGAAAGTAGATAATTTAAGAAAAGCTGGGCAGCTTTCCTTCCCACAATCCATCGCGCCTGTCTTTTCCACTTTGAGCCCTGCAGAATGGCTCCCGCAAAGAAGGGTATGGAGAAGGGTCGTTCTGCCATCAACGAGGTGGTGACTCGAGGATACACCACCAACATTCACAATCGCATCCATGGAGTGGTCTTCAAGAAACGTGCTCCTAGGGCACTCAAAGAAATCAGGGAGTTTGCCATGAAGGAGATGGGACCCCAGATGTGTGCATCGATACCAGGCTCAATAAAGCTGTCTGGGCCGGAATGTGCGTTTGTTCATAAAATGTAATGAGGATGAAGACTCCCCAAACAAGCTCTACACGTTGGTAACTTACGTGCCAGTTACCACATTCAAAAATCTACAGAACTAACCTGCTGAGTGTCAAAAAAAAAAAAAAAGCTGGCTAGAAACAAGCCAACCTAAGGCCAAACACTTATAATTAAGGAAAAGCCTCCATGTGTGATTTATTTGGGAGCTGAGTGGTAAGCCCAAGAGAGCAAAAACAACCAACAGTCTACAATTACCCAGCACCCACACAGTGGTCCACAACTAACTCCAGTTCCAAATCTGATTCCCTCAGGCACACATGTATTGAACAAAAATACATGCAGAGGAAACACCCAAACACAGAAAACTAAAAAACGTTAAAACTTTTGGAGGTAAACTGTGATGCACACATGCCCTCCTAGGCATGTCTTGAATACCTGGTCACGTTTGTGGCACTACTTTTTAGGCCTTCAGGAGTGGGGAGCTTTATGAAGTGGCTTCCGTAGCAGAGGTAGGTCACTAGTGGAGGTTACAACCACTATTGGTTCCAACCAGCTAAGTTTGTTTAATTATTGTGAGAGGGTCTCATGTACTTCACACTGGCCTCAGTATGCAGCTGATAACTTTAAAGCCTCACCTTTTTATCCCTACTTGGAATTAGAAGTACATTGAGAGGTCTTTCTATATGCTGTAAATTATCATTAGATAATATTTATTGGGGGGTGGGCTGGAGAGATGGCTTAGAGGTGAAGAGCACTGACTGTTCTTCCAGAGGTCCTGAGTTCAAGTCCCAGCAATCACATGGTGCCTCACAACCATCTATAATGACATCTGATACCCTCATCGGTATACTGTATACATAATTAATAAATCTCTAATAAAAATTAATATTTATTATATTATAGATAATAAAAGAACTGTCTTGGCCTATGGCAAGGGCAGTCAGAGAGAAGCAATCCAGCAGCCCAAAGAGCAGTATGTAAAAGACCAACCAACCAAACAAAAAACCCAGGTAAGCCTCAGGCCATGTGGCATGACAGATTAATAAAAATGAGTTAAGATGCAAAAGCTAGAACATGTAATTAATAATCTGAGTCATTATTTGGGTTAAGCAGGCAGGTCCGGAACAGAGGGCTAGGCTAAGAAACTTATACTACCTACACATTGTGCTATGCAGGGACAGAACCCAGGCCTTCATGCACACTGGTTAGTTTTATGTTACTTTTGACACAATCCAGAGTCATTTGGGAACAGGAAACTTCTATAAAGAAAATGCTCCCACCAGATTGGCCTATGGTGTATATATTTTTTTAAAAGATTTATTTATCATGTAGTGTTCTGTTTGCATGTTAGAAGAGGGCGCCAGATGGTTGTGAGCCACCATGTGGTTGCTGGGAATTGAACTCAGGACCTCTGGAAGGAAGAGCAGTCAGTGCTCTTAACCTCTGAGCCATCGCTCCAGCCCCCTGGCCTGTGGTGTATTTTTAAAATTTATTGGTTGATATAGGAAGGCAGCTGGGCTGATTGTCATGAAGGCTACAGCAAGGGGTCTGAGCAAGCCTCGAGGGGCAGGTCAGTAAAGCAGCACAGCTTCCTCCCTCCAGGGAGGTAATAACCTGGCAATGTAAGATGAATTCTTTCCTCCCCAAGTTGCTTTTGGCAGTGTTTAGGTAAGCTCTACTAGCTAAGGTACAGCCCCAGCTCTCCAGCTAGCTCAAAAACAAAGTGACAGGTTTGGGTGTGGCTGGTCTTGAACTCTTGCTTCCACCTCCAGTGCTGCCAGGTGTGTGCAACCCCATCCAGCTCCTGGTCAGCTCTTGCTCCATAGATCCACTGCAATGGAAATACATGTCTCAGCCATACCTTCCCATCTACGATGGGGCACTTTTAGCAATCAAGAATCCAAATAAGCTCTTCTTCCCTGAAATGGTTTCTGCGGGTATTTTGGTCAGGGTGGAAAAAGTTAACAACACAGCATGCCAGAGGCCCTAAATCCAATCCCCAGCCCTACACAAATGTTAAATTTTCTTTTTTTTCAATAAGTGCCAAAGCTAGAGAGTAACCCTATCTCAAAGAACAAAAACAGTGGTCCGTGCCTTTAATCCCAGCATTCAGGAGGCAGAGGCCTCGTCTACAAAGCAAATTCCACAACAGCACATGTTCACAGAGAAACCTTGTCCTGAAAAACCAAACCAAAAGTTAAGGCTGGAGACATAAAGCAGTTAAGAGCATTGATTGCTGCTTCAGAGGACCAGGTTTGATTCCCAGCAACCACATGCTACTCTGTCTGGGTAACTCCAGTTCCAAGGTATTCCAACACCCTCTTCTGGCTAAAAAGCTAAATTTGCACAATCAGAGAATGTCATTAGGAGGGAGGTGGTGACACACCTTTAATCCCAGCACTTGGGAGGCAGAGGCAGGCAGATCAGAGTTCAAAGCCAGCCTGGTCTATATATAGAGAACTAGTTCCAGGACAGCCAGGACTACATTAGAGAAGCCCTCTCTCAAACAACAAAAAAGTAATATATATTATGTCTCACCTCCAATACAAAACAGCCTGGCAATAGTGGCAGACACTTAATCCCAGCCTGACTAAGAGAGTTCAAGGACAGCTAGGGCTAACACAGTGAAATCCTGCCTCAAAAATCCAACTACAAACTGATAGATGAAGAGGATTATCTTCCTCATACACCTTAGTTCTAGGGAACACAAAAAGTAAAATCCAAACATTAGGGTGTGTGCAAAGGCACCCCAGGAACTCAAGTCAATTTTCCATTAATAATGTCCACCATACAGCTCCACCTCACAGCTGAACACCAACCTAGTTAGTAGAGCCAAAGGCCCCATCTGTCTTGGACACTTTTAAGTAGATTCCTGGCTGCAGCAAGCTCTTCCCCTAAAAATGTCCCCAAGTTCCAAGGCCTCTGCAGGAACCAACACCCAGATCCACACAATTGACATCTAGACACCCTCAAAGCTGAACTGTGGGCCACTTCTGATAGGATATGACTTTCTCTTTTTTAAAGAAAAAAATTTATGCTGACCTTGAATTATCAAGGTGTGGGGGTGGGGGAAATCCCTGGTACCAAGTTTTTTAAAAAAAAGGTTTATTATGCATACAGCATACAGAAGGTACCAGATGCCATCATAGATGACTGTGAGCCACCATGTGGTTGCTGCGAATTAAACTCTGGACCTCTGGAAGAGTCAATGCTTTCAGCCTCTGATCCATCTCTCCAGGGCCCCCCATATTAACTCTTAAAAATATTTTTGATCACCCCAACACCTGAGCTATAAACTCACGCTATGCGCCAGCAACCAAAACCAGGTCCTCTGGAAGAGTAGTCAATGCTTTTAATCACTCTTACCACACCTATGTGTATATCAGTGACCAGTGACACTAAAGGTCAAAGTCAAGCATTGGAACCCTTGGAAATACCCCTCTGAGTCATCTGGGCCAGACTGGGAATAGAAGTACTTGTTCCCAAGACTGATTTTCCACCCATAGTGAAAAGAGCCAATGCCTGCCAGTTTCATGTGCTGAGCTAAGAACTGTCCCTTATCAGTGAGAAAGAACAAGTTTCTGAAATAAAAAGCTTGTAAAGAGAAGGGACACAAACCCACCAAGGGCACCCTAAGGCCAGAAGACCTTACCTCAAACACATAATCCAGGGGAAAGCCATCAATAAACACAGGCAAATTCCATCTACAATTCTTTTAGCTTAGATTTTGCCTTTAATTTGTGATTAAAGGTTTTGCAAACAGGATCCACCTCCAGGACCTTGAAACACTATACTGTCCTTCCCCGGATTATACATTAAAAACCATTTAGTCCAACATACCAACTGGGTTAGCATTTAGAAAAAAAAATAGAACTGGCCAACTTAGTTGGTTATGGTTGACATCTTTAATCAGAGTACTCAGAAACAGAGAGGACCCAAATTCAAGACATCCATGTCTCAAAACAAAACTGGCTCAAAATTTAGCATTTTATGACCTATGGCCTATAGGTCTGGAAAGTCAGTGACTACCCTACTGCAGAAAAACTAAAAGATAACAAAATCCCTGTAAGGTTCCCAGGAATATGAAAGTCTTGGCTGACTCAGTTTATCCCCAGAACCCATATTAAAAAAAGCTGAGCCTTGTTTAAGCATAAACAGGATCCACGTTGTTCAGTGGCTGGCTAGCCTAAGAAACCACCTCACAAATAAGGTTTATAGAATCTAACATACCAAGTTTGTTCTTAGTCTCCAGAAGCACACCCAGAAAATGAAATAACACACAATTCACACCTGACAAAGACATACTCAAATACCACATAAAGTATAAGCCCCATTTTATTTTTCCAAGGTGTTTTCCTTCTGTCTTTATGTAACCACCGCTTTACATGGGCTTTGGTGGAGGTCGTGGTGCAGCACCCTGAAAAAGAGATGAACTAAATTAAGTGAAACCTTGTGTAAAAAAATAAAAACAGCCCACCAACTCTTGGAAAAAGCAAACATTTGAATGTAGGTTACACCTGTAATACCAAATTCTTAAGTGTTAAAACCCAACATCTCAAGAAAAAACAATCAAGCAAAATTTACTTACAGCAGGTCTAAATCGTGGTGGGGGTGTTCGGTCCTTGCGGGCTTCACGAGACCGATTCCTGACGACTTTGCTATGAATAGCACAACTCACACAGTAATGAAGCTTGACATAGAGTTTGGGAAGCACATAAGCTGACAAACAGAGAAGCAGTTTAGATATATGTCCATTACTCAAAATTTCAAACCAACTCAAAGCAAAATCTTCTCTACAAAAAGCAGCCTGAGACTTCAAATCAGCTTTACTGAACTGCCCCTGAAAAAAATCAAACCCACCTCAACATCATGAAAAAGTACACATCACAGCTTGCATATACTAAATTAATAAAGGCCATCTAATAAATGAGATGTTGCCATTCAAAAGGCTAAGGAATACTTGAAGCCAGAGTGGGCCAGCCAGTAAGAACAGCTCAAGTCGGGGAGGGGAAGAGCTCAGGTCTGTTCTATAGGTTAATGCCTGCCATTCTTAAGAAAAACAGGCCAGGTCTTATGGTACATGTTTTTAATCCCAGCACTAGACAGAGGCAGGCGGATTTCTGTTATGTTCCAGGCCAGCTTAACCCATATAGTGAGTTTCAGAGCAGCTAAAAATGAAAAAGCATAAATTGCCTGTACTCTGCCAGCACGTTTTAAAAAGTTGCTTATCCCTTAGTTTTTTCGAACTCTCCTCTCCTAAACACGCAGTCACAGGGATGGGATACTGGCAGGGTTCGCCTGGATCCAAGAGAAAAAAGCAAAAAAAAGCCATAAAAGGAACCCTCAGCCGAAAACAACCAAAGAAGCACCCTTTCATTCTTAAACACTTCAAGGCCGTGGCTCACTTACCGTCGAAGACACTTGCTTCAGATATGTCCCTGACAGCAGCGGCCTCTACAATATTCCGGATGACGAACTTCTTTATGGCCTTGTCCTTGGGCACGCACCGGGCGCAGTTCGTGCAGCGAATTGGCTGCACATGGCCACGGCCCTTTTTGGCACGACCGTTGTTTCTTCTTTTTTTGGTCTGAATAGGAAAAAAATAATTACATTAATAAAAGGGGTGCGACTTATTCAGCCCTTCTTGCTAGTAACTGCCCGCAACCCCGACAAAACGAGCCGTACAGATTCCAAGCATTTCAAACCCGGGTTTAACCTCCTCCAAGGCTCCGACTCTCAGGTCCCTACAATCAGAGACCCCCACCTTACACCCATTGCTCAGGCTCGCGCTCTCACCACGCGACCACACTCACCATCTTGGAGCCAAGACCCGAAAGAGGATCCGGCTCCTCCCGCCACTCTTATATAGTACAAGATTCCTACGCTCAGGCCGGAGGCGGGGGAAAAAACTTAGAGATGTGTAGTTCTAATTTTTCTTAGCAACTACGGCACTCAAATTTATCTAATTATTTATCATTTTTGCTAAAATGTAAGGTTAAAACAGGTCCCTACAAATTATCTGCGGAGCGAAGCACCAACGGGACTATTTAACCTGCCGGCGGAAGACTAAAATGTAATGCATTCGAACCAGGAAGTAATTCTAGCACTATAACATCCGGTTTACAGTATCTTCAGAGCGGAAGTTATCTTGAATTCGGTCTCAGCACGCACACTCCGTGGTCTGAGAGGCCTAAAGAGATGCATTGTGGGAGTTGTAGTACGAATCGGAGAGGTCTGTGACCTAGAGTAGACAGACTAAAGGCGGCGCTGCACTACCGTAAGAGGCCATAACTTCATTTCTTTGAAATGTGTTTTCTAGGCGAAGGAGTATAAGAAATAGAAGATCCGGGGGGAAATAAACTATTTTGTAAATTCATCCTTGAGACGGGCATGGTGGCACAAGCCTTTATTCCTGCACTCAAGACGCAGAGGCAAGAGGTATGTGTTTGAACCCAGCCTGATCTACATAATGAATTCCAGAATAGAGCTACACAGTGAGATCCTGTCTTGAAACCAACAAACAAATAAACAAGCAAGCAAACCAAATAAAAGCTTCAGATGAGATAAATGTTTTGTCGATGATACTATTTCTTTAAAAAAAAAAAAAAACCTACGTATTTATTGAGACAACGCTTCTTTTTTTAAGATTTATTTATTTATTATATATACAGTTTGCCTACAGGCCAGAAGAGGGCACCATGTCCTATTACAGGTGGTTGTGAGTCACCTTGTGGTGGCCGGGAATTGAACTCAGGACCTCTGGGAGAACAGCCAGTGCCCTTAATTACTGAGCCATCTCTCCAGCCCCTGAAAGAGGGTTTCTTATATATAGCTGGCCTCAAACTCAGAGTAGCGTGCTGGGATTAATTTCTGGGAGTGTTGAGATCAAAGAAGTATGAAGCTACACCCAGCTTTAAGCCCCACCCCTTTTTATTCCTAGATTTTATTGGCACAGAGGAAGCACTGTAGTTAGTACTTTGTATATAGCAACTCAGTTTAATTGAGCAAGTCTATCAAATAGCTACAGTTATTCTCACTTTATTTAGAAACATAGTAATTAAGTCCAGGCTGGGCTGAAATTCATTTTGTAGCCAAGTGTGACCTTGAATTTCTTATCTTCTACTTCCCAAGTGCTGAAATTACAGTCAGCCTAGAATAATCATGTTTTGTAAAAGGATTAGTCCTACGTGCCTGAAGACTGAATTTCAATCTGCAGAACTAATATAAAAAGATGATGATGGGGTGTCACACACCTGTAATCCCAGGACTGCTCCTGGGATGTGGATGGAAGGCTGAGGCAGGAAGGCTTGTCTGGAACAGCAGTATGGTAGAAGAAACAAGAGAGACTGGAGAAACAAGAAGAGACTGTATCTCACCAAGATGCAGGCTGGGACTGCTTCTGAAAGCTGTCACCTGACCTCCACACACTTGCTAGCACACACATTTTATTTTTAATGTTTATTTTAATGTGCACGTATAAGTGTTTTCTCCAAATGTGTGTATGTACACCACATGCATGCCTGGTGCCCAGAAACATGGAAGAGTTCATCTAACCCCCTGGAACTAGAGTTACAGATGGTTATGAAGCACCCTGTGAGTGCTGGGAATGGAACCTGGGTCCTTTGCAAGACTAACAAGTACTCAGAACTTCTGAGCTATCTCTCCAGTTCCACAAATATTTTTGAATGGGACTTGAGGAAACTAGGAAGCTTCTGTATAGCTAAAGAAATAATCAATCAGGAAACCCATGGGAATCTTTTCCAACTATGCATTTGATGGGATTAAATATCGAAATATACAAAATATACAAAAAACTCATAAAACAAGGAATCCAAATAAACAATGACCCATTGGAAAATTGGGCAGGTGTGTGTGGCTGAGAACAATCTTTTTTCTTTTTTTTTAAAAAAAAATATTTATTTATTTATTATGTATACAGTGTACAGAAGAGGGTACCAGATCTCATTATAGATGGTTGTGAGCCATCATGTGGTTGCTGGGGATTGAACTCAGGACCTCTGGAAAAACAGTCAGTGCCCTTAACCTCTGAGCCATTTCTCCAGCCCCCGAGAACAATCTTTTTTTTTTTTTTTTTTTTAAAAAAAAAGTTCATGAGCTAGGGAGTGGTGGCACATGCCTTTCATCCTGGCACTCAGGATGCCAGCTTAGTCTACAGTGTGAGTTCCAGGACAGGCTTCAAAGCTACACAGAAAAGCCCTGTCTGGAATCCCTCCCCCTACAAAAAAAAAAATTCATCATTCCTAGCAACTAGGGAAATGCAAATCAAAGACAAAATAAATCTATCATATGACTCAGCTATGCCACTCCTTGGCGTATGCCAAAAGAACTCAATATCTTACTCTGAAAATACTTGCTCAGCCTTTGTTCTTTGCTGCTCTAGTCAGAGTACCCAGAAAAATGGAAATAACCTCAATGTCCTATAACTGATGAATGGAGAATAAAAATGTGGTTCATATACACTATGGAATACTATTTGGCTGTTAAAAAACAAGCAATCAAACAAACAAAACTGAAATCATGAACTTTGCAGGTAAATGGATGAGTCTAAAAAAGACTGAACGAGATAACCCAGACTGGAACAATTCACCCACATAGAAAGTTTCTGGTTCCAGGTCTTCAGGTGTGAGTACATATCCTAGAACAATTGCAGAAACCAGGAACGTAAAACAGGAACCCTTGCCAGGATACAGGGATTGGGGAGCAGCAGAGAGAGCTGCAGTGATTTGATCAAGAAAACGGAAAAGGGAGGCATCTTAGGGAGGAGGGGGGGTAATACAGAAGAAGGTGGGAGGAAGGTCAAGGAGAATTGAGGATACAATTGATCTTAGAGGGGAAATGGGAAAGGGGTCCCACTTTAGGGAAGAGGAGGGAAGAAAATACAGAAGAGGGAAGTGGATAAAATAACAATAAGGATTTCTCAAAAGCTACAGAAATTATACTGTTAACTATTTACCCAAAACCCTGTAGTACACATAACTCCCTGTATATAAACCTATATATTTTTCTTTTACATATATATTTTTAATGAATCGTCTCATCAGGAATGATGGTACTCCCTCCAAGACTACCTAACAAAACCCCCAATACTGTGCTCAATCAGGCAGCACATTCACTAAAAATTGGAATGATACAGAGAAGATTAGCATGGCCTCTGCACAAGGATGACATGCAAATTCATAAAGCGTTCCATATTAAAAACAAAACAAAAACCCAATACCAAACAATAACAAAAAGAGAATATCCATTTTGAATGTGTTGGACAGGGGTGTCTAAGAGAATCCACAAACATGCATCCTATTTCCATTGCCCTTGGTTACCCCTCAGAGATGGAAGGTAAGTTCCTATTATTGCTGAAGACAGCATGTACTTCCAAAACAGGGCACAGAGACCCCTGAGTGGAAAGTGACCTGAGGACTAGCTTTCAGGTACCAGAAGACATCATGCAAGCTTCTGCAGGAAAAATTCAACCAACAGACCTACTATGATACCTACGAACCACATCAAAAGCTGGGAGCAAGAGAGGTGGTCCTTCCCAGGGAAAGGCACACCAGTTGATTGTCCAGTACCAAATGGTCAGCACTGAAACATACATATATGTAGCATCATACAGACTGGCCAGGATTTTATATATATATAATATTCAATATATCCATATGTGCATGCAAAAGTGATTTTAAAGAAGAAGAAGACAGTGGATTTAGAAGAAACTGGGCAGGATTTGGAGGAAAGAAAGGGAAGGGAGAAATGTAATCAAATTATAATCTAAAAATAATAATATAGGCCAATCAGGGGCTAGAGAGATGGCTCAGTGGTTAAGAGCAGTGACTGTTCTTCCAGAGGACCCGGGTTCAATTCCCAGCACCCACATGGCAGCTCACAACGGTCTGTAGTTCCAGTCCCCAGTTCCAGGCAAAACATCAAGGCAAATAAAATGAATAAAGTTTTACTAATATATATCATGGTGGCCCATACCTTTAATCCCAGAATTTGGGAAGCAGAGGCAGGCAGTTCTTTGTGAGTTCCAGCCCAGCCAGGCTACATGGACCCTGTCTCAAAAATAATATGCTCTGCTAGACCAGCAACTTCCGTGGTCTTGTCTGGTTCTGCCCCAATCTTAGACTTGTCTACATCTTGAATAGTGAACTCTGCCTCCCTCCCAGAAGGAAAAGAAGGCAAAGGGATTCTCTAAGAACAAACAGAGCTGTTAAATTACTCATGTTTATTTATAACAGACCTTCAGCCAGTACAGTACAAAACTTACAGTAGTATTTCTTCATTACACAAATATTTACTTACAGTATATTACATATACAAAATGCTTTGCCATAAGTCTCAAAAGCTGGTTTAACTCCCTCTGAGAAAGGAGAAAAACTCTTTAAAAAGAGGGAAGGGGGTAGGTAAGGAATCAGAGAGAAGAGGAGAAGGGGTAAGGGTCAAAGGGCACCAGACAGGCTACTAAGGAACCCTGGGGAGGAGAAGAGGCCGTATTGCACTTGCTTCTGTGTTTATTCTATTTTTGATCTTCATAATTTCTGATTAAAAATATATATGTATATTATTTACACAAGGAAAGAAGCTGCCAGAAGTGTTACAAAATTCCACCTGCAGCTTGGACACTGACACACACATACACAAAGGTCTGGAAAAGTGTCTATTTAGAAATTCTCTCCCTCCCCTACTTTTTTGTGGTGTTGTTCTGGAATAGTAACAAAAGGGAAAACAAACACCTCTTTTCTCTGTGTGGGTTTTGTTGGCGTTGACTTTTCTTTTCTTTACTTTTTTTTTTTTTTTTTTTTTTATGCAAAAGGAACTGGGAGAGAGCATGAGGATGTTTGAGATTCCAGAGCTGAAAGGCTCTGAAAAGTAGGATTTTGTACCTAAGACCCTGGTTAAAGTGCAGTGATGGGCTGGAGAGATAGTGTCCTCTCCTCCCTAGCACCTGGTCTTATCTTTCCATCTTTGCTCTTGCGGGCACATAGTATAGCCTCGGAGCACAGTCCTTCAGGTTTCTGGGGGGGTTACAGGTGCTAAGGCTGACTAAAGGAAGGAATGGGGCACTCGAAGGCTCTGATGCCTCAGAGGAACTAGTCCTTCTGAGGTATCCCCAAATACATGGCAGACACAGAAGCGGTGGGAACAGGTCTAATAGGCAGAACAGTTCAGGAGCGGTGACTCTGCTGCCTTCCCAAGGACTTAGTGCCCAGGTCCTGCTTGGAAAACCCTTCCCTTCTCTCAAGACCATTCCTTGGAGCTCAGACCCCATTCTCCACCTATGGTAGCACCTGTTTATTGCTACATTGTCAAGGAGAAAGAGCCACCCCACCCCCCACGCACACAAAGCTCCTCCTTGCCAATCTGGTCCTTCTGGGAAGCCATGTAATGCAGAGAAGAAGTGTTTTCAGCCCACCCTGCCCGTCGTCTCACAATAGGGAAAATGGGCTCTCCAGAAGACTTAAGAGCCCCAGTCCCAGGGTCCGCCCTAGCCCACCCTTTCACGCCTCTCAATATCCCTAATAGGGAGCGAGAAAAGTACGGAGAGGCGAAAGAGCCAACAAAGAAAGGGCATGTGGAAAGAAAGATGGACAGGAAAAGAAAGGAAGAGAGAAGACCAAGACTTCTAACTTATGAGGTGCTGTGTTTGGTTTTTTTACTTTTTTTTTCTTATTTTCTTTAAACATAGAAAAACAGCCTTTGGTTTGAATCTCAAAGAAGCAGAGAGTGGGATGGCTGTGCCCTTGGCAGGGAACTCTTTAGAGAGAGACCTTCACGTGTAGTGGAGCTATACCTTCTACTGCATGGTCTCACGCATCCTCGATTATACAAATAGCCAGGGTCTCTGCAACCACCAGAAGAGAGTGCCCCTCGTGCCCTGTGTCTGGAGCCGAGTATGGAAGGGCAGTGAAGGATGATGCCCAGTCAGTTGTGTCCACCCCATTCTAGCCGGAACAAGGGTGGGATGGGCGACGGGTACATCCCATTCATCCTGGGACAATTTTTGGTTATACTGAAAGTCAGCAGAGAGAAAAGAGACATTCCTTTCTCCCTACCACTGATAATAATAGGGCTGAGGAGCCTCGGAATGAAAGGCAGCATGACTGACGGGGCTGAGAGACCCCTGGTCATTGGGCAGCAACCCACCAGTTTCTCATAAGATGGGGACAGAAGGAGTCCCTGAGAGCCTAGGAAGGTCACTGGAGTGAAAACGTTTGAAAGGTGGAGGAGAGATTTCTACCCACCCCCTTTCCCATGCCCTGGTTCTCAACTAAGGCACCTGCAGCTCCCGGTGTCTCAGACAGGGTTGCAGGCCTAGCTTTAGCCCCTGAGAATATAAAATGGGGGCATTCCGAGAAGAGAGAAGCCACCACTGAGGAGAGTGGAAGGCTGAGACCGGAGTGGTGTTGGGGGGTGAGCCAGGGAGAGGGGACAGCAATATCACATCCTGGAGGGAGATCCTGAATGGAGGCTTTAGGGAGCTTGTATTCCCAGGTGAGGTCAAGAGGACCCTCAGTCCACAGTTCCTGGGGAGAGTTTCTACAGCCCCCCCTACTTCCAATGAGGAAATTCTTCATTCATTTAAGAATAGTGCAAGCTGCCTGAAGTGAGGGCACCAGAGGTATGAAGTACCAGGGCTGACGGGTCCCAGAGAGAAGATAATGCCACAGAGCTAAGGTGGGCCAGTGGGAGAGGTATCAACATCGAAAGTGAAGAAGCAGAGAAATGAGAAGAGAAGAAAGATTAAAGCAAGAAGCTCAACATCTCTTAGTACAAAGAGGAGCTTCCAACCCCTGGGGCTGCCGGAGGTGGTGAGATCCACAAGAGAGAAAAAAGAAAATCTAGACTTAGAATTGAAGGGAGCCATCTCAGGAGAGTAAAGCAGTAGCCAGGGATTGCAGTGAATTTAAAAAGGCCAAGGAAAGGTCATTAATAAACGGCAAATATGTCGGGAATAGAGGAGTTTAGAAGGAAGAAATATAAGCGAAAGACTCGTCTGTCACAATTTAAATCAGTCAGAGAAGAAGGGACCAGACAAAGGGGACAGAGTCAAGTGTGAAGTAGTGAGGTGGCCAGTGGGTGGGGCTACAATGCAAAACTCCTTGGGGCGGAATAGGAACTGGGCTAGACACCTGTAGGAGGGAGGGGCAGTGGGGTGTTGGGCTGGGGGCAGGCGAGTGGAAAGAGGTCGCTAGCCCACCTTATGTTCCCCCCGGACGATGTGGGAAGAGAACTCGTACCGATCCTGGCTGTGATAACCACAGATGTTACACTCGAAGGGGTCTCGGAAGCCATGGCAACCCATGTGGATGGTGAACATGACGTGGTCCAAGAAGAGGATGCGGCAGTGTTCGCACTTAAAGGCCTTCACAGGCTCGCCAGTCTCACCCACCACCCGAAGCACTTCCTTGGAGGGGCCTGGGGTACCCCGCAATAACCCCTCCTGTGGTTTGGGGTCCTCTTTGGCATAGGCGGGACTGTGCCGGCCCACCACTATGGTGGGAGGGGGTTGAGGTGGGGGACCCTGAGGGAGGGATACTACCCCGCCAATCCGATCTTCATGGTTGCTCTCTGTATCTGTGGAGTCTTGGCAGCCATTGCTGGGGGATGCTCCAGGGTCAGTCAGAGAACCACGGGCCCGATAGAGAAGGGGACCTCCATCTCCCAGGTCCTCCGGGCCCTCACCTGCTTCTCGGGACCCTGGAAGCTCCAGTCGGCTGGGGAGGGGCTGCATCTGGGTGTACACAGAACTGATGACAGGTGTGAGTTCCGAGATGCAGTTGGTGGGTGGAAGGCGGAGGGGGCGCAGATGCTCTGTACCTACAAAGGCTAGGGAACCTCCGAAACCAGGCTCCAGGCCATGGTGCGCCACCAACTCCACATCCTTTTCATAGCCACCACCGGGGTTCACATCATAGGGGAGGTCTGAAAGGCTGAAGCGCATCTGCTTTTCACCTGTGGAGAGTAAGATCTCATCGGGACTAGGTTTGAAGAATCCCTAAATTATGCCCAGATTTGCTTCTTTGTTTTCTAAACCAGCAGCCTACATATAAGAGCATCATTATCATCACTATTAATTAGTTTGGGAAACCCAACCCAGGGCTTCACACATGCTAAGCACGTATTCTGCCATTGAGCTATACCCATAATCCCAGGAAGCATCATTTAATACACCTCATTTACTTCCCAGAGGGTCAGGTTGAAGGCATCTCTGTGGAGTTTCAACATCATCATTCTTTCTAAAGTTTCAGATCCCCAGAGAGATAATGCCATTTGCACGTCAGGGAACCACATGTTCACCTCCTCTCACCAACTCTAAGACCAACCCACACAGACTGATCCTTGTTATTTTCAAAAGATGGAAAAGCTCGAACCCCCGTTAGTGAGTCAATACTGACCTCTCTCTACTCTGTCTTTTATGTATATTTTGTGTGTGTGCTTGTGTACATATTCATCTCTGTGCTGATGCAGGTGTATGTATGGGTACCTATATGTGAAAGTCAGTAGACAACCTTGAGTGTTATCCTTAGGAATGCCAACCAACTCCTTTGAAACAAGATATTGCCTTGGACCTCACCAGTTAGGCTAGCTAGCCTGGCCGATGATGATCCCAGGGCATCCTTTGTCTCTGCCTCCCCAGGGCTAAGATTACAAGCACGTGCCAACATGCCTGACATTCTTAATGTAGATTCTGGGGATAAAAAATGCCAGTTCTCATAGTTGCAAGGGAAATGCTTTACAGACTAAGCTATGTTCCCCCAAGTCTCCTAAAGTAGGACATCCTTTTCCATTCACTTCCATCTGAGGAGACATTCTGAGCACCACAGAGGCTAGGCTGTCCCCCCCCCCCCATCAAATAGCCAGACCCAAGCCTCTAGTCTAATGTCACCCAAGGTTGTGATTTATTGGAACTAGGGTTTAAAACTTTGGTTTTCTTTCCAACAGGATTCTTCTTACCTACAAACTTCTGCGGGGTGGAACGTTTGCGCTTGGTGAGGCTGTTGGTCAAGCGATCAATGAAAGTTGGCCGCTCAGATGACGAGTGCAGCATGGAGTCAGGCACCATCTCCAGGTCACGCATTTCGTCACCTGGAGGGGAGGGGCAGGTGGTATCGGCTGAGTATGAGTGGCATTGGCCCAGCAGCCTTTGCCTGGAGAATGCCAGCCATTCAGTATTAGCAGTCAAGGAAGGTCATACCTGGGAAACTGGGCTGGCTTTAGACAGGATCTCACTATGCAGCCCTGACTGACCCGGGACTCACAGTGTACACCAGGCTGACTTTAAACTCACAGAGATCACTTGCCTCTGTGTTCTAAGTGCTGGAATTAAAGGCATGGGTCACTATGGCCTCTTTATCCTACCTAAAGCTCATTCTAGTAACATTTCAGACCATTTGAGGACAATTACATACAGCTACCTCTTGATCTACTCTTTGTGCTGTCTCTTCCCTTAGACTGAAGCTATGGATCCAGATTTCTGCTGTGTCCCTATAGACCTGCCCAGAGCTGTGCCGGGCATTCATGGAGGTGCTTAGGAATGGGGAGCTTGGGAGTGTTTACTGAGGTTCTAGAATCACCCTTGCCTGAACTCCTGGCCCTACCCTCAGCTCCTCTGCGGTACTACCCGCAGCCCCACCTGGCTGGCCAGCCAAAGCTTGGGCTTCAGTGCTGAGACTCTGTAGGTAGTTGTGACACCGCTCCTTGTGTTCCTCCAGGGTGCTTTGCTGTTTGTAGCTTCGGCCGCAGTAGTTGCACTTGTAGGGTTTGCCCACTGTGGGAGAAGAGACTGTGGAGGAGACAGCAGAGGCAACATGAGAGTAACCGCTCCCTGTACCCAGCTCTGAAGCATCACCCAGCAGCCATTGCATACTGGCGCGCAAAGGGAAGAACATTGTGTCAACATTTTTTTTGGGGGGGGGGGGACTTGTCATCACTTCCCCAACTCCACCTATATCAAAGAACAGGTGAACCAGATTTGAGGAAGAAGCGACACTGTACAGCTAAGGAAGGGGACCCCAAGGCACATTGCTTCACAGTGGTCATGAGATTCTAGATGCTCTGGCTGTTTCTGAAAGGAAGTGAAGACCTGGGGACTTAGCAGGGGATCGTCCCTGGTAAGTAAGTTCTGCAGGCCCCACCCCAGGATCTCAGAGTCTGGGGCTCAGGCTGCGGTTTAACCTTTCCATGAGGCAGGCAGCTGTAATAGCTGTTTATCAGACAAGGGGACTTTTTGCTTGCAAGCAAACTGCTTTGGCTGGAGGGAAATTGGTGGGCTGAAGCAACAGACGTGAGAGAGCCCTTAGATCTCCCCATTTGGGAGGGGCAGTAGTTGTTGGCCTTTACTTACAATTTTTTTTTTTTTTAAAACCTCCAGACCTTGTCTGGTTTTACTGATCATTTGCTTTTTCTGTCACTATACTGAAATACTAAGAGAGCCCCCAGAGAGCCCAACACTGATGAGAAAAAGAGACTAAAAAAGAACAGAGAAAAGGAAGAAAGAGTTAAAGAAAAAAAGCGATGTTTTTATTTTTTGTTTAAAAAAATTGTTTTAAAGCTCTGGAGGAAAAAAATGAGAAGGTTGAGACCTGTAGCCTTGTTTAAACACAACTCTTGGGAGGTGATTTTTCTTTTGTGAGAGGAGAGGGGGAAAAAGCCCAAAGAGGAACAAGGTACTGTATATTTGCATTTATTGCTTCTATTGAGCAGAGAGGCAGGAGAGGACATTGCTAGGAAGTTATTCACCCCCACATCTGTCTATGTTTGCCTGGGACTAAATCAACCTTTGCCAAGCTGCTTTCATTTGTAAACAATGTGTTTAAGAGATAAAATGAGTATTAAATCCCCACCCAAGACCTTTTGGGAAAGGGTTTAACATGTCAGGAGAAGAACAGCCCTCTAACCCTTGTCTCTTACAAGGTTGTAACAGGAAGCATCTCGAAGAGATGGAACCTATATGTGTGTCTGCTTTCTCCCTTAACCTTCTTTTTTTTTTTTTTTTTTTAAACTACTTTATTTATTTAATTATTTGCCTTGGTGTTTGCCTGGAACTGGAACTACAGACAGTTGTGAGCTGCCATGTGGTTGCTGGGAATCGAACTCAGGACCTCTGGAAGAGCAGACGGTGCTCTTAACTGCTGAGCCATCTCTCCAGCACCTCCCTTAACCTTCTATGGAACAACATTAGATTTACTTTCATCTACGAGAAAATCCCCAATTCTTGGGATGTAGAGCAGAAACGGGACAGTCTTTTCCTATTAGTTCCTTTCTGTTTGGGGAGCCTGTAGCTAGTTATAGGAACCACTAAGAAGTAGACAGTAGGACCTGCAGTCATTGTCCAAGACCTCCGGGGTATTTTGGGAGGAGGGTAAAGATGTTGACAGGTGTAGTTTCCTGGGACAAATGAGAATGGGAAGGAGCCTCCCACGGGGCTCAGAGTTAGGGGTGATGGGACACATGGTATTGGAATCATTAAAATGTTTAAAAAACAAAGGTCAGGGACAAGTCAGGAATGTTAACCATGCTCCTTATGCTTCATATCACAGAATGCAGCAGTAAAATACCCACAAATTTCTCATAGATCTTGCTACCTGCATCAGCAAGGAAGAGCCCTGTCTGCTATCGGTGCTCTATGAATGCTTCTACCCCTCATCGACAACATTATCCCTCTCCAGTGCAGAGAAGTCTTGAAGCTCTTTTCTGAGCATGCCAGGAGGCACTCTCTGCTCCTTCTGGATGGTCACTGACCTGAGTGTGTGCGGAGGTGGCCAGTGAGTGCATCACGCCTGCGGCAGGCATAGTTGCAAAAGGGACATTTGAAGGGCTTCTCCCCGGAGTGCAGCTTGATGTGGCGTAACAGGTTCCCCTTCTGAGTGAAGGAGGCACCACATTGATTGCAGTGGAAGGGCCTTTCCCCTACAGGTGAAAGAGAAATTCCAGAAGACTGGCACGCACGCACGAGGGGTGTTGCAGGGTGAAGGGATAGTTCTGGGCACACCCTGGAGGGGCAGTGAGTACCACACATACCAGGCCTACTTTATAGAGATCACTTGGGGGCCCTCTTATCCTGGAAAAGGTATAGATTAGAGGTGTGTGACTTGAAACCAGTACTGTGCCTAGAAGATCTGCCAAAATAGCTTAGTGAAGCATTTAACTGATCATTCTTTTTCAATAAAAGATCGGGAGTCAGATCTTAGCAGGAGGTGACTGGTAGCTTCTCCAAAGATTCTCTGATTATTCAGGTTCTTACCCCAATATCTGACTCCCGATCTTTTATTGATAAAGAATAATTAGTTAAATGATTCAGCTCAGAGTCCAGTCTGTTCAGGGAACTCAAAGTCTGAGGAGGGTAGGCATAGGTTCCCCGTTAGATCCCCTTTTAAATTAGGAGATGAGAAGGCCCAGGAATTCTATCTCTCTTGGATGGACAATAGGTAGCTCGCCCCAACATCTGCAAACATATTTTGGTGTTGAGGTGCACCATAAGGCCTTACGCATGCACACCTCCCACCCCACCACTGATCTATACTGAAGCTTCAGGCCTCCTTCTAGAGGCCCCAACACCTACTCTCTCTATACTCTGAGAAAAGGAGCTTGTCACAACAGTTGAGGAGAAAAAAAGGGCCAAGAAGGTACAGATGTTCCAAGGGACTCATATCCTCTTTCTCTTTTGTCATCTAGAAAACATGCTCCAATAGATCCTTCCCTTTCTGAGCCTCCTCCCTACCTATATGCTGGCACAGCTCTGTCGTGTAGCCCCAGCCTCACCCCCAGAGCTCTTACATGGAGCCCTTTGACTTACTCACCGGTGTGGCTGCGCTTGTGCACCATGAGCACATTGGGTCCGATACAGACCATGCCACAGACATCACACTTGAGCTTGCCATTGGGTAGCCGGATGCCACCAGGGGAGTGAGGCTCTGGTCCACTTCCATCGCAGTAGCCCAAGGGCTCTGACAATGAATCTTCCACAATGACACTGTCATCTTTATCCAGGAGCCGTTCATCTGGCCCCAGCAGTCTGCTGGACTCTTCATCGCTGTACATCTCCACCTTGATGGAGTTGGCTGGGGGTCAGGGGACTGATGTTTAGAATGGAGACAGGCAAAGGACAACCACTCACAGGGTAGAACAACACGTTTATAAGTTCTTTCCTACCTACCACCTACCAGGCAAATAGAGTTTAGAAGGGAAGATAAAATGGCCAGGTGGTGGTGGCACACGCCTTTAATTTAAGCAGATTAAAGTGAGTTCTAGGCCAGCCTGGTCTACAGAGTAAATTCTAGGACAGCCTGGGCTGTTAACACAGAAAAACTCTGTCTCAAAAAACCAAACCAAACCAAATAAATAAAAGCAAGCAAAGAAGCAAAAAGAAAAGAAAAGAAAAGAAAAAAGGCATGTACAGGATGTCTTCTGTCAGCGCGCAGAAGAGGTGACTTAAAGGATTCTTTGCCTGCACTCTCATCATTAAGAAAGATGTTTGAACATGGTGGCACATGCCAGCACTCAGGAGGCAAAGCCAGGTGGATTTATGTGAGTTCAAGGCCAGCCTGGTCTACATGAGTTCCAGGTCACTCAGGGCTACACAACAAGACCCTGTCTGAAAAAGAAAAAAGAAAAAGAAAGAAAAGAGAAAGAAAGATACATCCCTGGGTTGGCCTCAGGCAGGAGGCAAGTGTCGGGGACAATAGTCCTGGGGAGGCTGAAGGCGCCAGCAGGCTAAAGGCATTTCTCCCCTGGGGGACTGAAACCCTATGCCTCTTCCTGGGAACCTGAGGGGACACAGGGCAGGAGCTTTGGCACTAGCTCTGACCTCTATTCCTAATTATTTCAACCATTTAGAGAATGTCACAGATCTAGGGCCAGCTGGGGAGGGGCACTCAGGGGACCCTGCCTAGCAGGAGAGAGAAATGGGAGGTGGTGAAGTCTTGTTGCTTGTTTCGGTTTGCTTTCTGCCCCTCCTTACCCAATGACCATTTCTGTCTCCAATTCCAGAATTTTTCTTTGGAACCTTTAAGCCCTTGCTCCCCCGAAGCCCCCCCCCCCCCAGGATTTCTCTGTGTAGCCCAGGCTGTCCTGGAACTAGCTTTGTAGATCAGGACCGGTCCTTGAACTCAGAGATCCACCTGCCTCTTCTTCCCGAGTGCTGGGGCTAAAGGCGTGCATCACCATGCCCCGCTGGGACCTTTATCGTAATGTTACTCCTATAGTTTTAATTTTACCCCAGTCTGGCATTAGTTGTTTACTTTTTCAGAAGTTAGGAGATCAGTAGAGTCTGGGCTCCTTCCCACCCCCGAGTTTCCAAGCAGAAAACCAGAAGAAAATGATGAGGAAATGGCGACCGGGCGAAGGTAGATTGAGGACCAGAGAAAAATAGGGGTGTCTAGTGCCAGGAGCGGGTAGAGGGTCACACTTACCACTGAGCGAGCGGCTGGGTGAAGAGTGCTGGCTGTTTGGGGTGCTCACCGAGGGCCCCACTGGGGCCCCAAGGAACTCCTTCTCCAGAGATGAGTCCCCGCTACCTTGGAGGAGAGAACAGATCGCACGGAAAGCTTGGGCTGGAGCCTCTACAGTCCACTTACCTAATCTTTTTTCCCTTTTAAAACTGCAGTTAAATTTCACAAGCATTTATCCTGTAGCCATATACAAGGTAGGTAGATTTGTAAGTACCCTACCTTTGTGCCCCAGCAGCTAGGTGCCCAGCGCTGACCTTGACTTCTGTGAACTCAGAGCTGAATCTGGCCTACTCTACCTTTATCTATGCCTGAGGGGAAGAGCATCGCCCACTGCCTAACTCTGAAGGAAGCAGGGCTAGGGTTGGGCAGGCCAGGGTAGAACAGAGAACAGGGAGCTGACGGGATGGTGGCGCAGGACGTTCTCCCCTA
Organism: Sigmodon hispidus; assembly: GCA_004025045.1. Classification (NCBI taxonomy): domain Eukaryota; kingdom Metazoa; phylum Chordata; class Mammalia; order Rodentia; family Cricetidae; genus Sigmodon; species Sigmodon hispidus. The sequence goes on from PVIH01013156.1 coordinate 27,833, forward strand.
TGGCACTCTCTGGAATCTGCAGAAAGGACATCTGGAGTTGTCCAGAACCTGATGATAATATTTGTTAACAATAATGATAGCAGCTACTATTTAGTGAGTATATACTTGTATCAGACATCAGTCCATGTACTTGGAATACACTTTATTTTTAAGCTTTGAAACCACCATAGGAAATAGGTGCTGCAACATCATTTTTAATTTTTTGAATTAGGAGACACAGAAGACATTTATGTCACTTGTCTAAGCTGGCAGTGACTGAACTGGGGTAAGACCACAGACTAAATAATGCTGAGTCTCTGATCACTGCTTAGCCAGTCTTAGTGTGGGTGAGTCAGGCTCTCTAAATTCAGCCAAACTTTGAAGACTCTAGAGAGCTTTCCAGCTGATCCGAGTCCGATCAAATATTTACTATTTGATGTTCTCTAGAGAGCTAAATATCAATTATCCTAAATGTATTCATTTCAACCTGTTGACCAAATACTTTTTTTAAAAAATGCTCTTCGAAATTGCTTTTCTTTAAAAAAAAAAAAAAAAAAAATCTGGTAACATACCTGGAAAACATGAGTGTCTTCAAAAATCCCCCCTCCCCACAATTTTTTGCACAAATATATGAACGAAATAAAAACACGTGTAGAATAAACATACAAACACAGATCACATATGTAGAAACATGTAAAGAAAAACATACTTACTGGGATAAACATCACAGCCCTCTATATTATCTGCTAACATGAACATGCATGGGTAAATGCACATAAGGCCTAAACATGGAAGAGAGAGAGAGAGAGAGAAAGAGAGAGACCCTAAAATTCATCCCTAAAGTCCACCTAGGTTAATACTTTACCCACTTTCCCAGCTATGCACATACTTACTTTCACAAAATAAAGATTCCATTATAAAATGGTTGGAGTCCTGGGCCTGAGGCAAGAAATCCGGAACACACCCTCCTGAGGGATCCCTCTCCAGCTTTGGTCAGTGGGAAGAAAACAACCACTCAGGACTTTGGGACCATTTCCCGTTCACATCCTTTCCTAAAGTCCCATTCCCCATTCTACCCCATGGAAACCCTAGGAACCCTGTTCACCAGCTATAGAAAAAGCTTCATGGCTGGAATCCTGTTTTCCCCCGCTGAGGCTCCTTAGTCCAATAATGGTTTTCTTAAGAAGCTGCCTGAAGTCAGACACAAACCATGATGTGAGCCGTCCCTGAATCATTAACACTTGTAGATTCAGGCCCAGTTTTAACACATACCCTTTCAACTAAATTTATTGAGGTTTAGAAAGTTAGACAGGCTGAACTAGGCTAAGTATACTGACATCCTCCTGCGTCAGCCTCAGAGGCACTGAGATCACAGGCATGCACCACACCCAGCTTCTTACTCCATTTCAAAGGTTAGTGCTGACTTGTTCCAAATCACTCAAAATTAGTGATGAGGGAGGGACCTGCTAAAGCCTTGGTGCTAAAATGATGAGTGAGGCTTCTTGGAAATCCATACTTAGTCCCAGCCTCCTGGAGCTGAGGTTGCCTCCAAGACTAGCTATCTGGGGAACAATATTCTTAAAGGGATACTTAGGAACACTGAGGGAAAAGCATTCTTTGTGGCTCTCCCAAAGAAGGGCTGGACACAGGAGAGAGAACGGGAGCCTCGAGGCGCACCAGTAATCCCAGAGGCTGTTGGATGTTGCTGTCATCCCTAGGATAAAGGTAAGAGGGAAAACAGACTCAAGTCTACTTTCATGGCACTAAAGCCTAAGAATCTGTGTCAAAGGCCTTTGTGGGGCTCCGGGGATTTAGATTTCTAAAGCCTGAGGGTGACAGGACAAAAGTCAGATTTGGGAAACTCATTAGTTTCCCCTCTCAGTCCCAGAAACCCCAGTGAGGGAATTCAAATGCCTGGGACTTCCAAGAAATCTCAGACTGTCAAAGCCAAGAATTAAGGCTGTTCTCAGGTATCAGAGACATTTTCTTGGTCAAAGCCATCATGGATTGGCTCAACACCCAGGGAGCAAAGCTAAATCGTGAGGTTCACATTAGAGCTACTAGGAGGTGGAGAAAGGGCAGAAAAGCTGGAGCCAGTGGGTCAGTGCACCAGCTGAATACATCTCACATACTGAAGGAGGAGCAGCCCTCTCTCTCCTGCATCCCTTGAGTGGTTGCCTCTGGGGATAGCCTGGAGCTCGGCAAGGGACCTCATCGCCCTGCTTTCTCGGCTTGACCATGGGCTCCAGGTGGCAGGATGCTAGCCTGCTATCAGGGACCAGTGAGTGCATGAGCAAAGAAAGACAGCGATCCCCGGCTCTATTGTGGGCAGGAGGCTGAGGCCCTTCACACCTCTGTTCCAGGATGAAGCATCTGCTGTCAAAAGCTCCTCTTCCTCACTTCAGGTCTTTCTGCTATCCATTCCCACCCAGGCCTGTTTTGGACATTCCACCCCAGGCTGCTCTACCCCTGTCCCCAAGGCCTAATCAAGATGTCACCACAAGCTCCCACTGTCCAAGTCACCGTCTTCGCTTAGCAACACCAAACACCCTTTCCCATCCTCCCCAAGTGTAAGGAGGAACGCCCCCTCCCCCGCTACACACACAGCCCCCATCCTTTCCCTCTCCTCAGGCTTGGGAGTTGTTACTGAATTGGTTCCCTGGTCCCATCACCCTCCTCCCCCCTCCGCTAGCCGCCTTCTGCCTGAACTTACATTATCCTTCCCTTGCCGGTGAGACCCTGGGGTGCGAACGCGGCCGCCGCCTTGGAAACGGCGAGGGAGTGCGGGTGGTGTGTGCATGTCTGCGTCTCGGTGGCAGGCAGGGGTGAGCCCAGCCACTCACCTTCCAGGAAGCGTGGATTCCTGGAAGTGAGGGGAACCGCCGTCATTTCGCAGGCAGTGGTAGCCGCACGGTGAGCAGGGGCCCACGGCTGCTGCCGGCAGAACCGCTCAGCCCAGGGTTTATGTGCGGAGAGCCTAGAGTGTGTATATGAGTGTGTGTGTGTGTGTGTGTGTGTGTGTTTTGGAGAGAGCGAGAGAGGCGTGGATGTGCTTGGGGAGGGGGCAGGAGAAAATGTGTGTGTGTGGTGGGGGGATGCTAGGCTACAGCATCCCGTTTCCAAGACAGTGGAGGGGTGGGAGTGGAGGCACACGGGGAGGGGAGGCAGATGGCAGATGTGTTTAGATGTGTTTGCCCTCCTGCCCAGCAGACAAAGAGGACCAGCATAACAAATGCTTGAGAGGGAGGCGTGTGTGTGTGTGTGTGTGTGTGTGTGTGTGTGTGTGTGTGTGTGTGTAAGAAAGAGAGAGAGAGACATACACACATACACAGAGGGAGGCAGGCTTGTAGGGAGGAGGAAGGAGGGTGTCCCAGGGAAGGCCCAATCCTCTGCCAGCTAGGACAGCCAAGGCCTCAGAGGTCATGGGGCCCAGGACACAGGGGCAGCCTCCAGGCTCTTGAAGCGGCAGAAAGCTCCTCTCTAACCCCACCTCTCCGAAAACTCTGTCTCTGGTCCATTTAACCCTCCTCCTGACAATCCCCTTTCCCTGAAGTAAGAGCAATCACAGCATCACAGTCTAGCCTGACTAGCTGAGATCTGTGACCCTGAGCTCTTTCAGATGGCTGGTCTCCCCTCACTCCTGTGTCCCTGGGGCTCTAGCAGCTGAGTCCTGGATGAATCTGTCCTCTATCAGGATAAGGCCCTTGCTCCCTTCCCTTCCAGAGAAACTGCTCACTACTGAGCTGACCTACTTTGGAAGACTGGATTTTCCGATTCCAAGAGTTAGGGGGTGGGAGGGACCGTGAAACTTTGGGCTGCCAATCCTTGCATCCTGTCTCTCCTCGGGTCCTCTTAAATGCTTCACAGCACGGAGATGGATACTCAGGATGAGTATTACTCTCTCTGCTACTTGCCTGGTATGAGCCACTCAGGTTCTGTTTTTGGTGTATGTGGGGGGTAGGGTGGGAATCTGTGCAGTGAACCTTACTCTCCTCCCCTTCTCCTCAAGGGAATTATCTGTACCTCTGGAAAGGTAGAAGGGAGGGGGCTCTCATCATGTTCTATAAGGCAATAAAATCCCTTCAAAGAACAAGAGAATGCCTCTTTTATCAGGGTGGCCAGTAAGGAAGGCCATCTACCTATAGACAGAGACCTATGATGACCCAAGAAAGAGCTGGTAAAAGGCTACACACTGTGGCCAACCCCTCTGTTTCTCGATCAGCCTAGGAGAGGGGTGAGGGTCAGTAATAGTTCCTAGAACCCCAGCTGCATCATTGGTCCTGTTTAGCCCTAAGGGGAGCACTCTTTAGCCAGAATGTCAGAAACCATCTGTGAAGAGGTCACTTCTCATCAAGGTGATGTCAACTCACCTTAAGGAGGTAAAGCTTGAATTCATAGGGCAATGAAGCAAATGGCTTCAGAAATTTTCTGCTAGTGTCCAACATTCTCCAGAGACACTACTGCAAAGAGTTCACGGGACATTTCCATGCCTCCTTCGTGGTTTCTCATTTGCCTGTCTTACAGCAGGAATTGGATTTTCTCCATCTGACAGTAACCATTCATCGGTAACTGGGTCCTCCTGTTCTTGTTGCTCAATAGTGAATAGACTTGACTGAACCAGAGGTGGGAGAATTGGCTGATTCCTCGGAAAGGCCTCTTTCAATTGAATCAGCCCACCTGAACCATGTCCTTCTGTCCAGCGTGTGGCGAGCGTTGCATGCCTACGCCTAGTCTAATTCCTCCAGACTCAGTATCTTTCTGTGTATCACCCAGATGCAGATCACGATTATCAGGTATCTGACCCATTTTACTGTCTCCACCAGTTCACATCAATAATCCCTTCACTGGTCCCACTTTAAAGTAAAATTAATAAAACACCTTATAGCTTGTTTCCACGATAGCACTTAGACTTGTTTATTGAGACAGGGTTTAATAAGCTCATAACTCCCCTGCTTCTATCTGCTGGGTGCTGAGATTATGGACACCATAGTCAATACCATGATGTTTTGTTGTTATTCTTTGAGATAAAGTCTTGTGATACATCCTTGGCTGGCCTAGAACTGTCTATGCAGACTAGGCTGGCTTTGAACTTAGAAAGATCTTCCTGCTTCTGATCTACCTTGCAAGGTTCAGCAAGTTTATTTTTAGCTTGAGTTAGGATCTTGCTGTATAATTCAGGATGGTTTAGAACTCGTGATCTTGGGGCTGGAGAGATGGCTCAGCGGTTAAGAGCACTGTCTGCTCTTCCAGAGGACCTGGGTTCAATTCCCAGCACCCACATGGCAGCTAACAACTGTCTGTAGTTCCAGTTCCAGGCAAACACCAAGGCAAATAAATAAATAAATAAATAAGAGTGTTTAAAAAAAAAAAGAAATAAAGTTTAAAAAAAAAAAAAAGAACTCGTGATCTTGCTTTAGCTTCCCAAGTACCAGAATTATAACTGTGTTTCTTTGACCCTGACATTCTAATAGTATATTCTTAATGCTTTTGCAGAGGACCTAGCTTCAGTTCCCAGCACTGGAATGGTGGTTCAAAAACTTCTATAATTCCAGTCCCAGGGGGTCAGGTGCCTTCTTCTGTCCTTTTGGGGGTACCCACATATATGGTAGATAGATATGCATACACATAAATATAAAAAATAAAAATAATTTAAAAAAGACTAACTTGTGAGTCTGGATGCACACACATAATCTCAGCACTTGGGAAGTAGAAGTAGGAACACCAGGAATTTAAGTCCAACCTTGGCCTTGTACAGCAAGTACAAGGGCAGTCCAGGCTACACCAGACTCCTGTCTCAAAAGACAAACAAATCTTTCTCTACTCAGAAAATTAGCTGGATAAAGCTCCTTATTTCACATGCTGGGATTGCAGGCATGCACCAGAGTGCTTGGTTTATGCAGTGCTGAGATCAAACCCAGGGTCTGGCGCACACTAGACAAGCACTGAGCTGTCTCAGTGACTGAGCTGCCTTCCAGGCCTCCCTCCCTCTTATTTCTTTTTAACTTATTAAACCTGATTTCTTGATACTTCTAAAATCCACTCTTGCAATAGGTAATGATTTCCTCTGTAAGACTATTTAGCAGGTGTGAACAGCCTGTAACATGCTGCCTGTGGACAGGGACTGAGGGGAATGAGAATTGTGTCCCTGTACCTGTCTTCAAAGGTTGTAAACCATTGGCCTCTTGGCTGAATGCAGACCATATCAGTTATTATTGTTTTGTTTAAAGACAGCATTTCTTTGTGTAGCCCTGGCTACCCTCTGTAGACCATGCTGGCCTCAAACTCTCGGAGATCCACATGCCTCTGCCTCCCAAATGCTGGGATTAAAGGTGTGCATCACCATCCACCTGGCTCAGTGATGATGACGATTATTGAGACAGAGTCTGCCTGTTTAGCCTGAGATATCTTGGAACTTGCTATATAAACCAGGCTAGCTTTATATTCACCTGCCTCGGCCTCCCAAATGCCGACCATATACAAACTTGACTTGCCTCATGCAACACTTCTAAAAATATTGAGTCATTCATTTACTTCCTTTAAAATTTTTTTTTATTTTTAAAATTATTTATTTATTTATTACATTAACTTTTGAGTGGTGGGAGTTGAGACAGGATCTTATTACGTAGCCGCCCTGGGACTCACTATGTAGACCAAGCTGGCTTCAAACTCACAGAACTCTGTTTACCTCTGCCTTCTTTTTTTTTTTTTTTTTTTTTTTCAACAACTTTATTCATTTATTTATTTGCCTTGGTGTTTGCCTGGAACTGGAACTACAGACAGTTGTTAGCTGCCATGTGGGTGCTGGGAATCGAACCCGGGTCCTCTGGAAGAGCAGACGGTGCTCTTAACCGCTGAGCCATCTCTCCAGCCCCTTACCTCTGCCTTCTAAATGTTGGTATTAAAGATGTGAGCTATCCACCAGCACTGGTAGCATGGTATATACCTTTAATCCCAGCACTCAGAAGGGAGACAGGAAGATCTCTGTGAATGTGAGGCCAGTCTGGTCTATAGAACAAGTTCCAGTACAGCAAAAGCTGCACAGAGAAACCCTGTCTCAAGAAAAAACAAAAAAGTGAGCTATCTAACCCACATTGGTTTTATTTCTTTGAATCAGGATCTGATTTTGTAGCCTAGTCTGGCTTCAAATTCTTGGTAATCCTCTTGTCTCAGCTTCCCGAGTGATCGGATTACAGGGATGCCTCATCAGAGCTGGACTGAGTCATTATAACTCTCTTGGACATGGTGGTATATATCTCTAGCCTCAGCATTTAGAAGGCAAAGGCTGATGGAGCTCCATGAGTTCAAAGCCAACCTGGTCTACACAGAGAGTTCCAGGCCACCTAGGGCTATATAGTGAAACCCTATCTCTAAATAAATAAAACAAGTTTCAACTTCTGCTGGACTTGGTAGGGGTGGTAATATGGCAGCTCATATCTATTACTTGGCACTTGGGAAGCTGAGATAGGAAAAATTCCCACCAGTTTGAGGACAGCCTAAGGTCACATAGGTTCCACATCTATTTCATAGTATCTACTTTTATTCTCTCCCCTATCCACAGTACAGAAATAACCACCATTAGTCATACAAAACCACAGGGTTTGCATACTACCTCCAAGCACTACCGTACCGAATGACAGCCGTGACTGACATTTATTCAAGTAGAAGTATGTGCCAGGGCTGAAGGATCTCTGCCTTCATCCACAGGACAGTGTCTGCTCCCACACCCATCTCAATGGAACATACAGAAGGCATACCAGACATATAGGAGCGGCCATTGCAGTCTTCTATGTCCATGTTAAAAAGATCCTGTTGAAAGAGAAAAGACTGGCTGTTAGGAGTCACAGCTGGGGATAGATGAGGTGCTTGTTTTTGTTTTGTTTTTCTTTTATATTCTGGAGTAAATAAAAAAATCTAAAGAGTGAGAATAAAAACTTTTTTTTTTTTTGGTCCTGGAAAATAGACAATGTATCCTGACTTATAAATGCAGAGATTTCCTTCAATCTACCTCTTATTTATTTTTACTGAGACCCGCAGCCCTGGCTAGCCTAGAACTCACTGTATAAGTGTCTGTCTCATAAGTTCTTTAGGATTCTTCAGCTTCTGATATAGACACACTCAGGCTACTTCAGCAGAGTGGTTCTGGATTTTGAGGGGGTGCTCTCCCTCTTCAGTGGAGCTGATGATGAAGATGAGTTATACTTCTGTCCTAAAGAAGCAAAGAAACAGCCTTGTACAGGTGCCACACTTACAAGGTTGCAGAGAAAAGAAGCTGAATTGGGACCATGGATGCTGCCAAATGCTTGTAATTCAAGTACTAAGAGGTGAAGGGTAAAAGATCTTGAGTTCCAGGTTAGCCTGGACTACATAGTAAGATTTTTGGGTGTGTGTAACAAAAGGTAGTGTGACAGGAGAGTGGAATGTGGAATAGGAAAGAAGGCCACCTCAAGGTTCACTGACAACTTCTCTGTTGAAGGCATAATAAACTGTGTGTGTGCGCTGAAGAGCAAATCCATGGTCTCACACATGCTAGGCAAATGCTATACCACCTCTACATCCTCATGCCTAAACTTTCTTTTGAGTTTATTTACTTATTTGTTTGTTTGTTTATTATGTATACAGTGTTCAGCCTGCATATCTGCCTTCAGGCCAGAAGAGGGCACCAGATCTCATTACAGATGGTTGTGAGCCACCATGTGGTTGCTGGGAATTGACCTCAGGTCCTCTGGAAGAACAGCCAGTGCTCTTAACCTCTGAGCCATTTTTCTAGCCCTTCTTTCTTTGTTTTTGAGACAGTCTTTTTCTATAAAGCCCTGGCTGGCCTCGAACTCACAGAGATCTGCCTGTCTCTGCCTGCTGAGTTCTGGAATTACAGGTGTGCATCACACCTGGCTCTCAAGCTTAGATTTTCAAATGGCTTTTCCTATCCCTCTGGCCAATGTTTTTGTTTGTTTGGTTTGGCTTTTTTTGTTTGCTTTCCAAGGGAGGCTTTCTTAGTTGTTTTGGAACTTGAGCTGTAGACCAGGCTAGCCTTAAACTCACAGAGATCCTCTTGCCTCTGCCTCCTGAGTGCTGGGATTAAAGGTCTGCACCACTGCCTCCCAGCTTCTTTTTAGCTTTTAAAAATACGTTCAAATTTTATTTTATGTGTATGAGTGTTAAGCCAGTATGTATTTATTGGCACCACATGAGTGCAATGTCTGACAAGGGCCAGAAGAGAGCATTAAGGGCTGGAGAGATGGCTCACTGGTTAAGAGCACTGATTGCTCTTCCAGAGGATCTAAGTCCAATTCCCAGCACCCATGTGGCAGCTCATGACTGTCCATTTCCAGGGGACACCCTCACACAGACATGTATGCAAGCAAAACACCAATGCACATACAATGAAAATAAATTATTTAAAAAAAAAAAAAAAGAGAGAGAGAGAGAGCATTGAATCACCTGAAGCTGGAGTTAGGGATGTCTGTGAGGCTCCATGTGGGTTTTTGGGAACTGAACCAGGGTCCTCTGCAACATAATAATTGTTAATCTCTGAGCCATCTTTCCAGTTCCACTATGCTTATTTTTTTAAAGTGTATATACCTGTCAATACTTAGGAAGTGAAAGCAGGAGGGTCAGGGGTTCAAGACTACCCTCAGCTATATAGTGAGTTTGAGGTCAGCCTGGACTACATGAAATCCTGTCTCAAAAAAGAAAAAAAGAATAATTAAGAAGGAGAGAGTTGTTTTGTTTTTGTTTGGTTTTTCCCTCTGTGTAGTCCTGGCTGTCCTGGAACTCCAGCTGCAGACCAGGCTGGCTTTGCACTCACAGAGATCTGCCTGACTTTGCCTACTGAGTGCTGGGATTCAAAGTGTAGGCCACCACCATCTGGAGAGAGAGAATTTTAGAATGCATGTTAGTGGCAGGGTATTGGTGGCACACACGGTGCATTTTACGCACAGGTAAACATTCATACACATAAAATGAAATAAAAAGAGTCTGTGGTGGAAATTTATATACATCTCCATTTGCTTTTGCATCCCTCTTTCCTAATAGAAATAAATGCTCCAGGGACAGATCTGAAGAGACAAGAGTGAAGCTAGAAAACAACTTAGGGTACCATCGGGGTCCTGGCCCTTTGAAGGCCCCCACTAAGGCAGACAGAGAAAGTGTGGCTCACTTGTAATGCTATCTTAAGAGAACTCGGACAGGCTCACAGGGAGAAATGTCTGTTTTCCTGCCCAGCTCTTAAGTGGAGCAAAGCTTGTGAGAAAGCCTGAAATGCAGTCTCGTGTTCACTCTTGCAAAGCAACTCTCCTTTTCTTTCTTTCTTTCTCTCTCTCTCTCTCTCTCTCTCTCTCTCTCTCTCTCTCTCTCTCTCTTTTAAATTAATTTATTTATTTATTTGCCTTGGTGTTTGCCTGGAACTGGAACTACAGACAGTTGCTAGCTGCCATGTGGTTGCTGGTAATTGAACTCAGGACCTCTGGAAGAGCAGTCAGTGCTCTTAACCGCTGAGCCATCTCTCCAGCCCCAACAACTCTATTTTTCATCTCACCAGAGATTCCTAGCACCAACCTTAGGAATCTTCCTGGTTGTGTGGGAACAATTCTAAGATTATTTTTCAGATCCTCTTGGGTTGACCTTCAGGGGTGGATTAAGCTTTGGAACCAGACTTTCAGCTCTGCAACACTGAGCTGCATTTCCAGTTCCAACAAGCCACAGTTATAAGTGGTTGCTTAAAGTTTCCCTTGGGGGCAATGATTAGAAGAAGCCCAAGTGCACTCAGTCAGATAACTCATACCCTTTGGAACTAGCCACAAATCTCGAGGTGGTCAGAGATCCCAAGACAAAGGAGGCCAGGCTGTACTCAGAAATCATCAGCTCCACAAATGGCCTTTGGGAATTTTTTCAAAAACAATTACAAAGCTCAAAGTGTCGTCATTCCTCAAGTGTCCCCCTCCCTATATAGAAGGGAGAACATTTTCCCATTTTCTGTTTGGAAAAATTGAGGCTTAAAGCAGTTAAACCCAATGTCCCAAGGCTTGTCACTGCTGAAACCAGAATTAGAACATAGCTCTTATACCAGAAGCATTGGATTCTCCTGGAGCTGCAGTTACAATTATGAGCCACCCAAGGGAGGTGCTGGGTGCTCTGCTCCTAGCCGCTGGAACACATTCCTGTCCCTGAGATGTGCTCTTCCCTTTGTACTGCATTGCTTCCTTTCAAAAGCTAGGCTAGGGCTGGGGCTGTATAACTCAGTTGATGGAGTGCTTGCCAAGCATGCGCAAAGCCTTGAGTTGGATCCTGGGCATAGAGGTTCACCCATTGTTCCAGCATTCAGGAGACAGAGGCAGGAAGAGCTGACGTTTGAGGTCATTCTCAGATACAAAGTTGAGTTTAAGGCCACCCTAGGCTCTAGGACACCTTGTGTCAAATAATATAAAATAAGGCAAAACAAAATAAGTAAATATATAAAAATTTAAAAACCTTCCTTTAGCGTTACCCTTGCAGAAGGAATGTTTCTTTTTTTCTTTTTTTTTTTTAAACTTTATTTATTTATTAGCCTTGGTCTGGAACTACAGACAGTTGTTAGCTGCCATGTGGGTGCTGGGAATTGAACCCGGGTCCTCTGGAAGAGCAGAGGGTGCTATTAACCGCTGAGCCATCTCTCCAGCCCTGGAATATTTCTTTCTTAAGGGGCAGAACAAGTTGAGCTAGTTGTCCATTTGAAGGACTGTCTCAGGAAAAGAGGCTCATTTTTAGATCCTTTGTAAAAAGGCCCACAGTTTCCAGAAAGATCCTTTTGGGAGTGTGTGTGTGTGTGTGTGTGTGTGTGTGTGTGTGTGTACACATGTGCATACATGTATGTGTATGTTGGTATATGTAGAGGCTAGAGGACAATCTCAGCTTTCGTTCCTCAGATGCAATTTACCTGTTGCTGAGACAGGGTCTCCCCTGGCCTGGAACCTGTCACATCTACTAAGCTGCTTGGTCGGCAAGCACCTTCCCAGTGCTGATACTACACAAGTACAAGCACAGCCATCATGCCTGGTCCCTTCCTTCCTCTTCTCTCTTTTCAGGCAGTCCTCAGACTTGCTATGTAGTTGAGAATGACCTGCCTCCCACACGCAGGGATTACTGGTATGTGCCACCAACCCAGCTTTATGTGCTGAGAACTGACCTGGGACCTCCTACTAACCAAATAAGTACTCTTGGACTATGCGGTGTCGTGGTGGTAAACGGAGCTCTTCTCGTTTGTAATGGCTTTAAACATGTGCTGTGTGACACATTTCGGGCAAAATTATACTCATCTGCCTCCCACTGATCCAAATGCCAAAATGGTGACCTAGAAATGAAAATGGTCTGTAGTCCACTGTGCTCAGTGTTGGTTTTCTTTTATTGTTTTTCTTTTTTTTTTTAAAAAAAAAAAAAACTTTATTTATCTATTATTTATTTATTTGCCTTGGTGTTTGCCTGAAACTAGAACTACAGACAGTTGTTAGCTGCCATGTGGGTGCTGGGAATCGAACCCGGGTCCTCTGGAAGAGCAGACGGTGCTCTTAACCATTGAGCCATCTCTCCAGCCCCCTTTTATTGTTTTTCTAACCCCTTCTTTTTCTCTCTCAGTTTTTTGGTTTTTTTTTTTTAAAAACTTTTTTTTTTTTAACTTCTTTATCTGTCTTGGTGTTTGCCTAGAAATGGGAATTGGAACTACAGACAGTTGTGAGCTGCCATATGAGTGCTGGAAATTGAACCCTGGTCCTCTGGAAGAACAGTCAGTGCTCTTAACTGCTGAGCCATCTCTCCAGCCCCTCTCTCTCAGTTTTTTTTTTTTTTAACTTTATTTATTTATTTATTTATTTGCCTTGGTGTTTGCCTGGAACTGGAACTACAGACAGTTGTTAGCTGCCATGTGGGTGCTGGGAATCGAACCCGGGTCCTCTGGAAGAGCAGACGGTGCTCTTAACCACCGCTGAGCCATCTCTCCAGCCCCCCTCTCTCAGTTTTTTAAGACAGGGTTTTTCTGTGGAACAGTCCTGGCTGTCCTAGAACTCACTGTGTAGACCAGGCTGGCCTCAAACTCACAAATCCACCTGCCTCTGCCTCCTGAGTGCTGGGATTAAAGGCAGGGGCCACTACAGCCCGTACAATGGACTTTACTTTTTGCTCAAATCTTCCCATACCACGTGACTCTCAACTTTTCCATTCTCCACCCCTCAAAGCACCTCCTCCCCTACCTGAGCAGAGGCAAGCAGCTCTGTCTCCTTAGGGAAACTAGGTCAATGTAGGCAGACATTGTAGCAGCTGGAGACACTGCTAGGTAGTGTATGGAGAAAGAAGTGAGTAATCCAATATAAACTTGGCTCAAAGATCTCATAGGTGGGAAGGAAAGTGTTTTAAAGCAACATGAATACATCGAGCCTGGACACCTGTAATCCTATCACTTGGGAGAGACTGAGGCAAGAGTCTAGGTCAGCCTGGGCTGTATAGTGATTACTAGGACTACAAAGTTAGATCTTGTCTACACACACACACACACACACACACACACACACACACACAGAGGCCATACCCCTGAATGCCAGCTCTTGAAAGGCTGAGATAAGAGGACTGTCATGAGTCTGGGGTCCAGCCTAGCTACACAGCAAGACCCTGATTCAAAATAAAAGCAAAATCATAGTGTCATACAGTGATGAAAGAGATGCATGTAGTATATTGTAAATTCAGCTCAGTGAGCTGAATGCAGAGCAACTAGAAACAGCTAGTCTCCCCCCCACCTCCCCACTAAGAAGGAAGAACTTCTGTAAGGGATGGAAGGAAGTCATGGTGACCTCTGGGGTGAAAGAGAGGACCTCCCCCCATGCTAGAGACTGAAACCAGGTCTTCACACATACCAGGTGAGTCTCCCTGGTCCTCCCCATTTTTATTATTTATTTAATTTTTTTTGTGTGTGTGTGTGTGTGTATGGATCACAATAAGCCTATGTGGACCAGTGGACCAGAGGATAACTTGAAGGAGCTGGCTCTCTTTCCACCATGTGGGTCTCAGGGATCAAGGCTTCAGCAGTAAGCACTGTATCCACTGAGGCATCTCACCAGCCCTCTCCCCATGTCTTGAATCACTTGGCAGCTAACCACTGCCCTCACTGGCTTTCTCCCAGGCTATTATCTTTAAGCAGGGATGGCTGAAAGCAGCATCCTTTCTAGAGACAACTCCCTAGCTTTAACAAGGGCAGTGAGGTCAGGTCAGGTCTGACTTCCAAGGACAGGTCCATTCTACCCCTCCCATGTCTCCCCAAACACTCCCTCTACTATGTGGGGCCCCTGGAGTCAAACTGAGGTTGTCTTGATAAGTGCTTTCACCTGTTGGTCATCCCACCAGCTGCACCCTGATGTGCTGGGATTAATACTGAGCCACTACACCTATCTATCTATCTATCTATCTATCTATCTATCTATCTATCTATTTAAATTTATTTTTTTTAAACATGGAATCTAAGGGTTTGAGTTTAGGTCCTCATGCTTCCAAGACAACTACTTTTCCTAACTAGAACTTTCACTCCAGCCCCAAGTAAGTCACCCAAGGATATTTTATTGTCTTAGGGGCTGGAGAGATAGCTCAGTGGTTACGAGCACTGATTGTTCTTCCATAGGACTGTGGTTCTCAAGTCCCAGCACCCACAGAGCTGTCTGTGTCTCTAGTTCCAAGAGAATCTGCTGCCCCCTTCTGGATTATTCAGGCACTGCACACACATACTACACACAAACACACATAGACGCACAGGCAAAAACACTCATATACATAAAATATATAAATTAATTGTTGCATGAAGAATTCTGATTGTATTGAAAGAGACTCAGAGCCAGATATCGGGAAAGGGAAATATCAGAGAGAGGAAACACCATAGTCAAATCTTCACCCAGCTATCTTCCAACTTACTCAGCCTTACTCCTGACTGCTTCTAATTGCTGCAGTTTTCCTAAACCTGCGTTAAATACCCTTCTAGCTCAGCTGTAGCCCATCCCATCCAGATTAAGATTAAAGGTGTGAGCTACTCTATTTGGTAGTCAGCCTTGAACTCACAGAAATGCAGAAAGATCTCTGTCTCTGGGGTTATGGGATTAAAGGTGTAGGTCACCAAACCTAGTTTTCCCTGTGCTGGGATTAAAGGTGTGTGCCATTGAAGCCCAGCTGTTCAGCCTTGTACTCACAGATCCAGAACTCCCGGAGCTATGTGAGTTACCACTGCTCTGTTATCCCTGGAACTTGTAAACATTCTCAAGGCCGGCATTTACCTGGGATGGCGGGTGTGGCTATGCAAACATGGCCTCACCCTTCCTCTTAAAGAAAGTGCTCACACAAGACCCTTTTTCTTTTCTTTTGCTTCCGGAATCTCTGTCTGCTGTCCTGCTAATAAACTCGAGTGTGGTATTCCTGGTGTTGAGATTCCATTCACGCACAAAAAACCAACATTGGTGCCGAGACTTGGCGAGCTCTCCCCTCAGCCCTAAACGTGCTTAGGCGCTTGGGGCCTGTTCGACACCTCCACCAGGAACCACCTTCCACCTGTCTGGTAGCGGCCCATACCCGCACACCACCGTAAACCAACAGAACTCCAGGAGCTACCTCTACCTAGTTTTGACTGTGGGTTGATCTCTTGAATTCCAAGTTTTATTAAATATGTAACGTATCACCACAATTAATTTTTTAAAAATATTTATTTATTATATATACAGTATACACAAGAGGGTACCAGATCTCATCATAGATGGTTGTGAGCCACCATGTGGTTGCTGGGAACTGAACTCAGGACTTTTGGAAGAACAGTCAGTGCTCCTAACCTGTGAGCCATCTCTCCAGCCCCAACACCATTAATTTTTAGAAAGAATATTTTATTACTTTAAATTACATCTATGAGGGGCTGGAGAGATGGCTAAGCAGAGCTGAGATCCTAAACCCATATCAGATCTTAACGACGTGTAACCTCAGCTCCAGGAAATCTAACTGTCTTCTCGCCTCCTGCATTCATGTGCACATACTTCATCCCCATAAGAAAAATTCAGGAAAAAAGTATGAGTATGTGTGTGTGTGTCTCCTTATGTGTTATACCCCCCTGCAACTGGTGACAAGTGGCTGTTAGTTCCTTGATGTGGGTGCTGAGACCCCAACTTAGGTCATCTAGAAGAGCTCAAACAGCTCTGAATAGCTAGCTGAATCATCTCTCCAGCCCTGAGACAACCTTCAAATTTTTCATCTTTATTTTGTTTAAAATTTTTTTATGGGGGCTGGAGAGATGGCTCAGAGATTAAGAGGCACTGACTGTTCTTCCAGAGGACCTGAGTTCAATTCCCAGCAACCATATGGTGGCTCACAACCATCTATGATGACATTTGGTACCATCTTCTGTGTACTGTATACCTAATAAATAAATCTTTTTTAAAAAAAGGATTTTTGTTCTGTTTTGTGTGTATGTGTGTGGGCATTTCTGCTACAGTGGGCATGTTGTAAGACAACTCATAAGGGTCCATTTTCTCCTTCTACCATGTAGGCTACCAAGCTCAGGGCATCAGACTTAGTGGCAAATACTTCTACTTGCTGAGCCATTTTGCAGGTCCCCCCTGACAAAATTCTTTTCTTTTAATTATAGTAAGATTTTTTAAATTATTTTGTTAGTGTATTGATGTTTTTCCTGCATGTACATATGTGCACCATATGTGTATCTGGTGCCTGAAGGAGGGCAGAAGAGGATGTCAGATTCCCTGGAACTGGAGTTACAGAAGATGGGTCACCAAGTCACGGCTGGGAATTGAACTCAGGTTTTTTGGAGGAGCAACCTGTGCTGTTAACCACAGAGCCATCTCTCTAGTCCCTAAATTACATTTTTATTTTCGTGGATGTGTATGAGGATGTGTGGTAGTCAGAATACAGCTGGGGGAATTGGCTCTCTCTGTCCACCATGTGGGTTCCAGGACAGAACTCCAGTCATCGACAGCAAATGCCTTTACCTGCTGAACCTTCTCACTGCCTAACAGAATCTTAATATGCAGTTCAACTTGGTCTCAACTGTATAGCCCATACTGCCTTGAAAATCACAGCAATTCCTCTGCCTCAGCTTGCTGCATATATGGGTGGATTATAGTCAGTTTTGAAGTCAAAGATTTCTCAAATAGGTACTTTTTATATAGCCATTTTAAATAGCTCACTGTTGCTTGGGCCAAAAAGACATTTCCAGGCTTCTCGGGTAACAAAGATTGTTGTTTGTGGTAAACCACTTTGACAACCTTCTCTACTTCCTGAACCAGGCCTAGGACACAGGCTTTACAGCTTAGAGCTGGAATGGAGTTGAAAATTGATCTCTCATCTTTTGGTGATGAAACCAAGCAAAAAGCAACCTGTCTGGTTAACAAGTAGCAGAAATAGAACTGAGGAGATGAGCAGAAGTTTCTGCCATGGGGTTTAATCTTACGCCAGATGGAAAGGATGGAGAGCCCTGTTTTCTGTTTATCAGTATGAGTGAATGTATGCATGTTCATATACTTGTGGGTGCACATGTGTGTGAGCGCATGTCCACAGGTGTGTATATGGAGCCCAGAGATTAAAGATGTTGGGTGGCTTTCTCTCTTCAATATATGTATATATCCTGAGTCTCAGCTAAACCCAGAACCAGAACTCACTCACTTAGCTAATGTGGTGAGCCAACTTGTCCTGGAGCTCCCTCGTCTCTGTCCTGTGCTGGGATCACAAGTGAACCACCACTCCTGGCATTTATGTGGGTACTGGGGATAGGAATTTCAGTTCCATACTTAGCCCATGAATAGTTTTTAGGTCTGTGAACAGGGACTTAAATCCTTGAACTGAAAATACAAGGTTTAACAAGAATTAATCCTTTTAGTCTTGTGTTTTTTCAGAAATTATGAGTTCAAGAACAAGACCAAACTGGTGCTCACTGGATCTTTTTATTGTGTGCTGACCAGTGCCTTCAAGGTCCATGTCATCTACAGACCAGCTTCACATCAACCTTACAAGTTCTTAGATGTTTTTGTTTGGCAAACTTTGACCCTATCTCTCTGTTTCCAGGGCAAAGTCTATGATGCTGCTGAGAAGGAGAGGAAAATCAACAGCCTGGAACTCAAAGCCTTCTCCAGCAGAATCACAAGACCAATAAAAAGGGGGGTCCCCCTGCCTCTGCCATAGCATTGTATTTAGGGGCCCCACAGTCCTTGTTGTTTCTACAAGTAAAATGAATAGCATAAGGCTAGAAGCACCTGACCAACAGATAACTTATCTTTAACATCCTTAGCTGGCATGTGTGCACCCACACATTGTATATAAAGAGAGAATGTAAGGGGGGGCAGAATGTCTGTCAATTTGAGAAAAAAAAGAATTCTTTTGGGGCTCATGGGTGGGGCATGATGGGGCAGCAAAACGTGGAATAAGTTCCTCCATGATGAAAAGAAAGTATAAGCTGCAGATTTCAAACAAAGAGGAAATAAAAAGAAAACTTCAGTTGCAAAAACAATAGCAACAGTAAACTCTTTGGACCAGTGTCTATCAGGAACTGCTGTCTAGCATTGTAACTAAAGGCAGTATTTTCTGTATCCCCCAAGAAAGAGATAATCTTTAACTTCAAGAGTGACTATGTTACACTTAACCTACCAAGGTGAAGGGGGTTGATCAGAAGCCTGCTCTTGAACTCACTGCACTCAGTCTGTGTGCTGGTGGAACCAATGTCAACTGACTAAGGCAAGATAAAGTTCTGAAGCTGCTTACACCAAGGCAGTTCTGACCGCCCTTGGTCCACAGCAGAAGCTCCAGGGACACCTTCTTCTACCCAAAGGTAAAGTCAGTTCTTCTAAGACTATTTTTGTCTGAGGGGCCCATCCCTCTTTCTATTCTTATGAACTGAAGAACAGCCTGGATTCTCTGGCATCAGGTTGTTGGAAGGCTAACATGTCCTGAATACCACCAAGGAGGACTCAGTGACCCATGAAGAGGTGAGGGATCACTAGCCAGGTGTTTTATACATACCTACCAAACAAAATATTGTTTTTAAACTTTGTTTCATTTGATCTATTTGAGGGACAGGGTTTCTCTGTGTAACAGCCTTGGCTGTCCTGGAACTCATTTTATAGACTAGGCTAGTCTTGAACTCGGAGACCTGCCTGCCTCTGCCTCCATTGCTGACCTAGCTCCTTTGACTTTTCAGCTAGTCTTTCTCCCAGAATTTGAGTTAACTTAAGTGAAAATATTTCAAGTAGTCAGAAACCTGTTTTTCATGTTTCCTTAGGGAAAATAAATATGTCTCAGGCAAAGTGAGAATATCAGTAGAGAGAGAATTAGGCCTCAATGGCTATATGTTTGGCCATGAGGATGACCCAGAGCTGACAAGTGAACAGGTCAGAAATATACTAAGCCTACCACAGATGCTTTGAGGAATGAGGGAAGACAGAAAACAGAATTTATTAGATATACGAGGGCTGGCAAAGAGGTAGGATAGAATGACAAGATTATGAAGGCATGAAGAAGAAAAGAAACCCCTCATTCCCGAGTCTGGTTGAAGACTCTCAACAGCCAAGTATCACATATTTCAGCATAATTACTATTTTCTTAAGGCTTTTTTCCTTTTCCAGTTATAAAGTTACAATTTTCTAAGATTCTCACCGGAAACTGCCTTTACAATAAGATATCTCCTAACTCTTTAAAAAAAAACCCTAGTGGCTCCTGTCCTAATTTATCAGATTAGGATCCCATCCAAAGTACTCTGTCCTCTAGTTCACTTATCAGAGAATGGGCATGCCTGGTGGAGAGGTGGTTGAGGGATTAACAGCATTTGTTAATCTTACAAAGGACCAGGGTTTAATTCCTAGAACCCACATGGTGGCTCACAACCATCCGTAACTCCAGTTCCTGGGGATCTGATGCTTTCTTCTGATCCCCACAGGCACCAGACATAGACGTGGTACACATGCATACATGTAGACAAAATACCCATACACAGAAAATAAAATAGAAAATCTAAATAAAAATTTTAAATAATTAAAACTCTTGTTTTTGTGGGTGTATGTGCACATGTGTGTGCAGGCATACATATAGAAGTACATGTTGATGTTGGTTGTCTCCCTTGATCATTCTCTATTTTAGTAATTATTTATTTTGGTTTTTCTTTCTTTTTTTTTTAAGACAAAAGCTTTTAAATTTCATTCATTCTAAACATTTGAATATTATCCCAGATTTATTCCAAACATAAGCACTTTCACTAGTGAACTAAGTTATTGAATATAATAGGAAATATTGCTGCTAAAACATTGTCCACATGATTACACATGCAAGGCCTGTCTTCAGGGTGAATTCCTGAGAACATTCTGGCAATAGAAACAGGGAATGCTGGGGGCTGGAGAGATGGCTCAGCAGTTAAGAACAATGACTGTTCTTCCAGAAGACCTGAGTTCGATTCCCAGCATCCACATGGCAACAACTGTCTGTAATTCCAAGATCTGACACCTTATACAGTTATATATGCAGGCAAAACACCAATTCACATAAAATAAAAATAAATAGAAACTGGGAATGCTTTGGCACAATAGTTAAATGCATACTTACATTAAGCTTCTTTCCAGTATAAATTCTTTTTTGACAGTTATAGAAACTGAAAGTGGTCAAGGCTTTTCCACAATGCTGACAATGATAAGGTTGTTCACAAGTGTGAGATCTTTTATCCTTAATAATATTTTGGTTTTTTGAGACAGAATTTCTTGGTGTAGTTCTGGCTACCCTGGAACTCATTCTGTAGACCAGGCTGGCTTCAAGTTCAGAGATATACCTGCCTCTGCCTCCTGAATGCTGGGAACAAAGTCATATATCACCATACCCTGCTATTTTTTTAAAAATTTATTTTATGCATATGAACTTTTACCTACACCCATGTGTGTGCATCACTTGTGTGCCTGTTGGATCTGGTGGAAGTGGAATCTCACAGATGGTTATGAGCCACCATGTAGGTCGAGGCTATCAAACCTGGTCCTCCATACCTAACTACTGAGCAAACTCTCCAGTCTTTTTTATTTTATTTAGTTTTTGAGATGCTATTATCTAGCTGCTTACTTATCAAAAGTGGGGAGAGGGCACGACTGAAGAGATAGCTCACCAGGTAAAAGCACTTATTGTTCTTTAAAAGGACCCAGGTTGGATTCCCTGCACCTACATGATGGCTCATAACTATCTATAATTTCAGTTCAAGGGAATCTTATGCCCTCTTTTAACCCATGAGGGTACCAGGCATAAACATGGTTCACACACAGGCAGACAAAAATCTCTTCAGTTATTTTATTTTTGAAAAAGGGTCTCACTATATAGCCCTGACTGTCTTGGTACTCACTATATAGAACAGGGAGGCTTTGAACTCACAGAGACCACTTGCCTCTGTCTCCCAGAGTGCTAGAAATTAAAAATGTGCACCACAATGCTGGACTCCATGTTTTATCTTGTTTTTAAAATTTTTAATATTATTCTTTACGTGCATGAGTGTGTGGTGGTTTGAATAAGAATGGCCCCAAAGGTTCATATATTTGAATGCTGAGTCACTAGGGAGTAGCACTATTTGAAAAGATTAAAAGGTGTGGACTTGGGCTGGAGAGATGGCTCAGCGGTTAAGAGCACGGACTGTTCTTCCGGAGGATCTGAGTTCAATTCCCAGCATCCACATGGCAGCTAACAACTGTCTGTAATTCCAAGGTCTGACACTCTCACACAGTTATACATGCAGGCAAAACACCAATTCACATAAAATGAAATATATATATAAAGAAGGGTGGACTTGTTAGAGGAAAGGTGTCGCAGAGTCTCTCGCTCTGCCTGTGGATCTGGACATAGTTCTCAGCTGCTGCTCCACTTCTTGCCTGCCTGCCGCCATGCTCCCCGCCATGTTAACAGACTAAACCTCTGAAACTCTAACCAAGGCCTCAATTAAATGCTTTTCTCTCACAGCAGTCATCTTGGTCATAGTATCTCTTCACCGCAATACAACGGTGACTAAGGCAGGGCGTTTGGCCTGTATAAATTGTCTGTGCGCCAAGTGCATGCCTACTGCCTGCAGAGGCCTGGAATGAGTGTCAGATTCCCTGGAACTAGAATTATAAGCCACCATACCACTATATGGGTGCTAAGAATTGAATCTATGTTTCTAGAAGAACGGCTCTTAACCACTGAGCCATCTCTCCAGCTTCCACTTTATTTTTCTGAGACAGGGCTTTTCACTGAACCTGTAGGTTATTAACAGGTTAGGCTGGCTGGCTAATGAATCCATGAATTCATCTGTTTTCTGGTCTGTCTCCTCCCTGCCCACCCCCGACACACACAATGAGACTGCAGATGGGTGTTATGGCTTTTACATGGATGCTGGAGATTTGAACTCAGGTCCTCAGGCTTGCAAGGCAAACACTCTGTGTGTGCGTGTCACAGCATGTATTTGGTAATTAGAGTACAACTTTCAGGGTTGGTTCTACCTTTTACCCTGTGAGTTCTGGGGACTGAACACAAACTAGGTCATTAAAGCCTGGTGATGAAAGCCAGGTGGTGGTGATACACACCTTTAATCCCAGCACTTGGGAGGCAGAGGTAGGTAGGAATCTGAGGCTAGCTGGGTCTACAGAGCAAGTTCCAGGGCAGCCAGAGTATACAGAGAAACTGTCTAAAAAACAAAACAAAACAAAAACCAACTAGACAAAAAAGCTTGATAATAGGTACCTTTCACCCATCAAGCCATATCTAGCCACTGAGTCTCTTCACACTGGCTAATCTGCTAATCTGGAAATTCTGTCTTGAAACAAAAAAAAAAAATCAAAACAAAACAAAAAAGGTTTACCTGAGTTTAAGTTCCCCAAAGATTAAAGAAACTATGTTCAGGTTGCTGTGGGCAACAATGTAGAATGGTGTCTCAGTCCCTACCACCATTAAGTAAGAATCACAACAGTTGATAGTTTGTTTCATTTATGGCAAAGCTTTACCCATCTTATTTGGTGACATACCAAATCCTCCTTGTAGCAGTTGGATTCCCATCCTTGAGTCATAACAAATCTTGGATGAGCAAATGGGGTACCTTATTTCTAAAATAGCTCATATCAAAAAGTCCACATTCCATTGAACATTCCACTTATCCCAAGAAAGGGCTAGTCATGATTTAAATAAGACATATAACAAGACTTACATGCTGAAGGCCTGTATCCCAACACTTGGGGAGATAGAGGCATAAGGCTCAAAGTCATTCTCAGCTATAGCAAATTGGAAGCCAGCCTAGGAAACATGAGATTCTTGCCTAAAAACCAACAGTCCAGTATGGTGGACATGCCTTTAATTCCTGCAATCAGGAGATAGAGGGAGGTGAATGGATCTCTGTGAGTTTAAGGCCTGCCTGGTCTACAGAGTGAGTTTCAGGCCAATGAGGACTACATAGTAAGACCCTATTTCAAATCAGCGAACCAACCAAGTAAACAAAAACCCACAGAGAACCTGAAGGGAAACTCAGTCACAATTGCAGCTCCAGCATTCGGAAGGCCAAGGCAGGAGAAATCAAAACAAGTTCAGAGGTTAGAGGTCATCATGAGCTTCCTAGTTCAGGCCCAGCCTCAGTTATATGAGACCCTGCCTCAAAAAAAACCAACCACAGTTCACTTGCCTTGAAAAGCTGGTGACATCAGTTCAATCCCTGGAACCCATATAAAGATGAAAAGAGAAAACTGACTCCAAGTTGTCCTGACCCTGGCACACAGCTGTGTACACACGCCATGCCACACCATACCACACCCATACATTCCCCCCACCCCATTCACCATCCAACCTAAACAAATCACTAAACCAAACAATACAACTCTAGCAGATTAAGGGTAAAAATCCTGAGAAGGGTCTGTATGAGGAGGTACACCGAGGATGGTTTTAATATTTAGAAAGAGGCATTTTGCTCCCCAAGTTTATGCAGCTCCTATCCAGAGGTTTACCATAGAGTTTCCTCTGCGGTTTCTCTCTTGAGTAGTGGATCCTTCCCTTCCCAGTCTCTTTTGTCAGGTTCCCTACGCTTCTCACCCAAACAGCAGCACAGACAGCTCTCCATTCTGTTTCCCCCACTCTTTCTGGGTCTCCTGGAGATGGTCCTAGGGTCTTTTCCTCCATCATTCTCAATGAAGTACCCAGGCACCTTGCTTTTTCTGGTACTTGGTAGCTGTCTTTTGTGGTTCTCCTGTTCTATCCTAGCTATTGCTCATGCAGGAGCCTCCTCCCACATGTCAGCCCTGTTTTCAGCCAGGTCTCCGGCTAAGGTTCTGCAGACAAGCTCCTGTCCCGCAGACCCAGGCCGCCCCTCCCCCAGGCTGCGCCTCCCCACTTCTAGTTCTAGCTAAAGCCCCGCCCCAAGGCCAAGCCCCGCCCCCGCCTGGGCCCCGCCCCTCGCTCACCTGAGGCGTCTCCGCGCGCGCGCAGGCTTTTGGGGGCTGGGGGGGAAGGATCGTGTCGGGTGGGAAGAGGGGTGGGGAGGCCCCCACTCTGGCCCAGGTGGGGTCACTGAGGCGGCGGGAGCCAGGCCGAAGCCGGGATCCGGGCACTCAGTGGTGGCGGCTCCATCTCCATCAGGGCCTTCACCTGAGGAGGGACCAGACCCCCCACAGAGCCCCCCCCAAGACGGCCATCCCCCCCCCCCGGAATAACTTCCGGTCCCACTACCAGGCGACAGGCGACTGGGCCAAACACCGAGCGCCCCCAAGCCAGGGAGACTGCTGAGGGAAAAAAAAAAAAGGGAGAGGAGCTAGGGGAGAATAGCCGAGCGCCGAAAGATTTAAGTCCAACCGGCCTTGGCGTGCAGAGGTTAAGCCAAATCTATCTGTTCATCTGCATCTAATCTGCAAACGAGGTGCCCACGGGAGCCCCATGTGCCCTGGCATGTCTGCTCCTGGTGCCAAGGTTTGCCCCTGCCCTCCCCAAGATAATATTGATTTCAACCTCTTAGCATTATTTGTCAATCCTGCTGAGAGAGTAACTGGGGAAAGGTTTGAGGGTACCAGCCATTTAACAACAAGCATTTCTGTCTTCGTAGACATGTCCAGGTGACTCTGGTTCTGCAGATCTGAGAAGAGATACCCACTCCTTGATTTTCCAAGCGTGCAGTACCTCCTTCCCACTAGCTCATGCCTCCCTCTTACAACAGTTCCCCAGTCATAGTCTTAATAAACTGACACTTTATTGATAGATTTTTTTAAAAAGTAGAGCTATAAGAGAGAAACCCCTTTGCATCCCAGAGGCAGTACAAAATAGTAATGGACGGTTCTTACGCTTTGTATACACATTTGTATCTAAGCAATGCAAAATAAAGCCTGGGTAGGGAGGCATTCGAAGTGGAGATGGGATTGGATGAGAAAAGAATGTCTCCAGAACGGCTTTCTCCTGGCACAGGGTCAGGGGCCAGGAGAGTGGGTTCCCGGGTGGGAACGTGCGATGTGTGCCGGGGTACAGCTTAAGAAGACACATACAGGGTTATGACTCAAGAAGAGAAGGCAATGAGGATTAAGGATGGGCTGAGAAATTTAGGCGGTTCTTTGGGTACAGTCGACTCGGTTCCATGCTTTTATGAGATGACATGAACGTGGACACGGTGCCAGGCATTGCTGAGTACGCCTCGCAGGTTCCAGATGGGGGCTACCGTGTCTGGCTGCACATTGTAACTGTCATCCACAGCTTTACAGATGATGTTTAATTCCTTTTGATCCGCTGGCACCTGAGCCTTCAACTGCCATATTTGCCAAGCCCAGGCTTTCCTGGGACGCTGTTCTTCTCCCTGTAGCTCGGCTTCCTGCCATGTTAGTCCACCGTCTATTGACACGTCCACCCGAATCACAGCCCTCCCACCACCACTCCAGGCATAACCTTTGATAGTCACTTCGCCTGACTCTACAGTTGCCCCATCCTGAGGTTCTGTGATAGCTGACTGGATAGGTAGTTCCTGAATGGATGGAGCTAGATCAAAGTCTACTGTGTCCCAGTCCACAGATGGAGAGAAGCCTTTGTAATCCCGCCTCTGCCAGTGACTGTAACTCTCCTCTGACTCCACACTCACTTTGCCCAGCCATTTGACTTGCCGGGCACCGACCACACCTGGAACCACCACCCGGACGGGGAAACCATGGTCACGAGGTAGAGGCTGCCCATTCATTTCATAGGCTAGGAGTACTTCAGCTTCAGGATCCAAGGCCCGAGCCAGAGGGATAGATGCCCCATAGGCAGTGCCAGTGGGGTCTGAGTCCAGTCCCTCAAAACAGACATGGGCCTCAGTTTCACCGAGTCGGTGACCAGCCTGGCTCAACACGTCACAGAGTCGTGCCCCGGCCCAGCGTGCAGTGCTGATGGCTCCCGTCCGCCATTCCAGACCTTTCACTTCCTTAACCTTATTCATCTCGGATCGTCGGTTGCCAGCACACTGCAATGTGACAGTTACCTCATGTTTGGGAAACTTATACAAATCATCCAAGGACAAGGACAGCGACTGACCACCGGGTGCTCCTACTATATGCAAACGATAGGTGTCTGGGTCCACGTTAGGCACAGGCAGGTGGTTCCGGGTGAAAAAAATAGGGTTTGGTGTGATGTAGTTTTCTGTTAGCAGTTCGGGAGGAGGTTCTGCATTGAAGGGGCGCTGGCTATTAATCCTCAGGGCTGGATGACGGATAGGATCGTCAGCATAGGGGTCAGAGGCTTCCACGGTGGAGGATATGGTATCTTCAGGGTTAAGTTCCCCAATCTTATATTCAGCCAGTAACTCACGTACATGGGGCTGGTTGTGAAAGGCATAGAGACCCCAGAAAGGTTCCAGGGGACCCCCAGCTGCTAGCATCAGTTTGGATGGTCCTCCTGGATGTAGATCCACAAATTTCGTGACATCAAAGACCTCAGAGCCTAGAGTTACCCAGACTCCAGTTTCAGGGCTGTTGTGGGATCTTACTTCCTCTTTAGTGTATATCTTTGGGGACTCCTGAGCAGCCTAGGGAGGGAGAAAGCAAGAGGAACAGAATCGTAAATCACTCTGGGTCATTCTGACCCCATCCATAGTCTAGGACTGGGAAATTAAGGGAACAGATAATATCTCTGCATGAAGACAGAGCCACCATAGGCAAGAGAATATAAGATCCCTTTGCGCTCTTTCTGCTTACCCTGCAATGATAGTCATGATAGGCCAGCACTGCGCCAAGGCCTAGCAGGGTCCCCATGACTTTCCATCCTCGAGTTCTTGAGTTATCATCAGAAAAGGTGAGGCTGGGATGCTGGGGTCTAAATGAATCATTTGCGGAACATGCTGGGATGCAGAGCCTCAAGGGGGCTGACTTGACTCTGGAAGAAAGAGATCTTTAGTAGCACAAGAAAAGTCCTGTGAAAGCACCATTAAAGGCCTGTGGCTGCCTCTCCTTCATTAGTCACTGGTTTTCAGTTGGAATTCAGTTTCTTCCGGATGGGTAGGACCAGTGAAATATAGCTTTCTCTTTCTTCTAGGGTCATCTCTGTACTTCTTATCTTCAAGATAAGATAACTATCTTCCAGGTAAGATAATCATGAGATAGCCCAGGAAATAAGTACCGGGAATGGGAAAGCCTACCTGATGGCCCGTGGAAGTCCCACAATCACAGTTCTGTAAAGCCGTAGCAGCATTGTAGCAGACCTACAGGAAGATTCTGGGTTTCAAAACAAGAAAATTCCTGTGAGGGAACATTGATGAGAATGCAGGGTCCAAACAGGTTCTCAGAGTAAACTTGGAGCAGTTCAGCAGTAGACTGTGCTGAAGAGGCTGGAGGGATTAGGGTGAGGTGGGGATGGGAAGGTACAGAGGCTTCTGGAGAGAACAATGCCCCAGGCCAAGGAAATAAAGGCAGATGCAGGTTTGCCAGTTAAAGAAAAAATAATCCTGGGTATGGAATCCAAGTCCTTGTCGATGTTAGACAAGTGTTCTACCACTGATTCTAGAAACAGACTGCCTTGTGAGTAACCGGCTGCCCAGGCAATACAGCAGGCCTCTCTGACTTGTATCCTCATCTCTACCCAGAGGACCTGATATGAAGAGTAAACAAGTAATAAATAACATTCATCCAGACCTTTCCAGTTTTCTCCCTCCACCCTTCTAAAATAAATACCCCATCTGGGAACTGAACCCCAATTCAGCGTCTCCACCCTAAGCTAACCTTGTAGTCTATGTCATTCTAGTGATCTCAGCAAATTGAGAGAAGTCAATGGCCAGGGTGTCAGGGGATGGGCTAGAGGAGGAAGTTAATTTTTCTGCTCTCTGTCCAATGGTAACAGTGTCTTTCGCATAACCCTGTGCGCCTCTCTGACCCCAGGAGGGTCAAAATGGAGAGAAGAAGCAGCTGATTGCTGAGATGCTGAGGATGGGGGTGTTGTTAGGGAAGATAGGAAGGTGGAAATAGATGCCAGTTCTATCACTCTTTCTGTCTGCGCCGTGGGGAGCCGTATTCTTCCTGCCATCTACCCTGCCAGCAATCCGATTTTACCGGCTTGGTCCCAGGTTTGGGAGAAGTGGCCTGCTAAATACTGAAATGCCATTCTTATGGTGCAACCTCCTTACTTTCAGGAAGACTTTAGGTAGGAGGGTGTGTCTGTCCAGAATTCAGGTAGAAATATAGCCTGCGACCCCACGAGCACCCAGACATCGTAAAAGGAGGTATGGTACTTTCGCGGCTCCTCCTAAGATTTGGAGCTTCACCGACAGCCTTGGTCCCCCACCGTTGCTTTCCCTTCTGACCCTCCCGATCGCAGTCCCCTTACCCGGCTCGCTGTCCGTAGCGGAACAATTCCACCGGCCCGGCCCGGTGCGGGGCTAGAGCTCCCCTCCCGGTGGGGCGGGGCGGGGCGGGGCGGGGCCTAGCCATGACGCGCAGTTTGTGCAGGCGTCCTCACGCCCCTCGCCCGGGCCACAGCTATTGGCCCCTAGCTTCGCTCCTGCTCCTGGACTGGCAGCTGTCCCGGGGTCGCCGGATGCTGGGAGGAGGGGGAAGGGAAGGCGGGGCGTCGTCTGCTCCTGGCTATTGCGGGCCTTCTAGAGACACTGAACGCACATTGATGACCAGAGCCGACTGAAGCTCTGCAGGGCAACAAGAGGCCTGCCTCCCTGATGCTGTGCACCTAGGTAGCGGAGGGCTCCAAAGGTGGCAGTGAGGATGGGGACCAAAGCTAGACCTCCCCCCCACCCCCGGGAGGCCTCCAGGTCCTGCGGGCATGTCCCAAGTCTCAGCAGTTTAGTGTTGCAACTGTTGAGCCCTGCTTGTGATTTAGGGCCAAGAATAACAGAATAAATGACCCCTTAAAATATTGGCTCAAAGACTCCCAGAGTGAATTTCTGAAGTGCAAAACAAATAACACTGAAAATCCATCTTTTATTTATTTTGAGACAAGGTCTCATTATGTAGTTCTGGCTAGTGTGGAACTGATTTTGTAGACCAGGATTTTGTAGATCTGTTTGCTTCTACCTCTTGAGTGTAAGCCTTAAAGGCATGCGCCACCATACCCAGTCCTTAAAACTATCTTTTAAATTTTGTATAATGGGGAGACAGAAACAGGCATGTCTCTGCTAATTCGAAGCCAGTCTGGTCTACAGAACGAATTCCAGAAACCCTGTCTTGAAAAACCAAAACCAAACAAAAAACAAACATCCACTTTCACAAGAAAAATTCCAGTTTCACTTAGTATGAACATTATAGTCTCATATATCAAAGTAAAGAACACTAATAGAATAAATACGTAGTTACTAGAGACTGAAAATTTGACACCTCGCCTGTGCTCCGGGAACAAACATTCTTAGACTGCCCTCCAGAGGTCAGAAGGTTTAGCTACAGTCCTATCAGTTTAAGGCAAAACATCTCGGAAGATCATTTTTTCCTTTAGTTCTTCAACCAGAATTTTTGCCAGGAATCAAAAGATTCCTTCTGAGCAGGGAGTGTACTCAGATGAGAGGAAGTGATAGTGAAAAGGTGATATTGGCTCTAGAGTTTTTGGAATAAAAAGGAGTGTAGGTATCTGGCATTCTCAGCACAAGGAAGGTTGAGGCCCACGTGAACTATATACAAAGACCCTGTCAAACAAGCAACTACTACTTGGTATGGGTTCTTCCCCATCTTCTAACACCACCCAGTTTTATTTTACCGAACTAGCATCTCCTATACCTCAGATGGGCCTCAAACTCGGCATGTTTGAGGATCCTCCAGCCTCTACTCCTAGGTGTGTGTGTGTGTGTTGGGGTATGATAGGTATGAACCATACATCTGGCTCCAGCTTCACATCCTCCTCATTTCACAGAGGGACACTGAAGCAGGGTGCTAACCTGACCAAGGCCCAGAGCTGGTGACTTAGGAGAAATGTCCTGGAAGTAAAGACTGCCTGACACCAGGTCCCTGGACATTCAAACTTAAAATTCTTGTAACTATGTCCAGTCTCTTATGTGTCATTCACTTTCTGTGTCAGCTTCCTTTAAATTATGGCAAATAGAAGGACTTCAAGCAGAAATAAAAAACAGATCCAGGCACACCCCCAAAAGTTAATTCAATAATTTTTCTTCCTTTTTAGAGATATGATATTGTAAAACCAGTATTTAGAATCTTTTCAATCTTCACATTCTTTTTTTTTTTAAACATATTTTAATTTTTTTTTAAACACTTTCTTATTTATTTATTTGCCTTGGTGTTTGCCTGGAACTGAAACTACAGACAGTTGTTAGCTGCCATGTGGGTGCTGGGAATCGAACCCGGGTCCTCTGGAAGAGCAGACGGTGCTCTTAACCGCTGAGCCATCTCTCCAGCCCCCAATCTTCACATTCTTACAACAGGCATACATCAGGTGTCACCATACCCAGTTGTCTTGTCTTTTTTCAAGATTTTGTAAGCATGAATGTCTTTCCTGCAGTATGTACGTGCATCATGTGTGTGGATGGTCACCGAACCCAGGTCCTCTGCCAGAGCAACAAGTGCTTTGAGCTTCTCAGCCATCTCCCCAGTATCTCTTTTCTTTTTAATCTTTAGGTATGCAGCCAATTCAGGAACTAATATACAAACGAGTCCTAGGAAAATGCAAAAAGTGTTTCATAGTTCCTCCAACAGTTCAGCTATGCCATTCCTCTTTCCAGTCTCAATGGTTCAAGATCCACAGACCACACCACTGCACACAAGAAGATAAGTCACATGTGATAAGTTCTGTATGTCGGGGCTGGAGAGATGGCTCAGCTCTTCCAGAGGACCCGGGTTCGATTCCCAGCACCCACATGGCAGCTAACAACTGTCTGTAGTTCCAGTTCCAGGCAAACACCAAGGCAAATAAATAAATAAATAAATAAAATAAAGTTTAAAAAAAAAAAAAAGTTCTGTATGTCACTGAGTAGGAACAGTTCACAAAACAACACAAGGTTATTTTCCAAACTGGTTCTTCAAGTGTCCAACAAAAGGTTAGAGAAAATAATGAAGGGCCGAGATGGGGAGGAAGGTATGTTAAAAGTTCTATGAGACTTCCTTGGACCCTTTTGTCCCAATTTTTTAGACAGGCTTTCTCTGTGTAGCCCTGGCTGCCCTGGAACTCTAGCCTGGAGCTCAGAGATCTACCTGCCTAGTCTACCTCCTGAGTGCTGGGATTAAAGGTGTGTGCATGTGTGCACTCTCCCCACCCTCACCACAACCCCCCCACCACAACCCCCCCCACCCGCTTCTTTTTCCATTTTTAATTTTAGGCAGACAAAATGTTAAAAACAAAGCAACAGTCCAATGCACTTTTTTTTTTTCATTTTTACTTACATTAAATACATCGATAAATCAGCAGTTGCATTCTGTTACCACGATTGTTATGTTAGAAGGAGGGAAAGAAAGGCATATGCTTTCTTAGGAAAAAAAATAAAGGCAAAAAAAGGGCCCCTCCCCCTAAGAACTGATGAAAAGAAAAAGATAACGGGAGAGTGGGGGAGAACAAGGA
>PVIH01013157.1:0-59777 GCA_004025045.1 Sigmodon hispidus
CCAGCCACCCAGCCACCCAGCTGGACAAGGAGTAAGAAAGAAACTAAAAAATACAAAAGAAAAGGAAAAGCCCAGAGGCAAAAGGTAGATGGAATAATTTTAAGTTAAAAACTAGCAAGTTTAAAAAAAACTAGCAAGAAATAAGCCAAGCTAAGGGCCAGGCATTTATAACTAAGAATAATCTATGTGTGATTTATTTGGGAGCTGAGTGGCAAGCTCCCCAAAAGAGCAAAAAACAAAAACAACCAACAACATTTTAGTGTTCCAACATGAGGCTAGAGTTTAAAAAAAAAAAAAAATAAAAGCAATGGGATGTATCTGTAACCTCGTCAGCAGCACTGAGGCAGCTGAGGCCAGACAATCAGCAGTCCAAGGCCACACTTGACACATCAAGTTTGAGGCTAGCCTATGTTACACAAAATAAAGACTTAAACCCTCTGCACAGTGACTATGAATCAGGATAATTGGGATAAAGAGCTATCTCTTTAGAATCTCAATGCCTCACAGTAGAGTGATAATCTAGAAAATAATATTCAAGAAAGACACATTACTCACATGTTCACATCATCTTCACTCAATAACTGCATCACTAGCAAGGTGACATGAAAGGAACCATCACCAGCCATGGCTTTGGCCAGTCGTTTATCCTGTTGTAGTATCATATTTTGCAAGACCTTAATTCCAGCTGTGATCTAGTCACACATACAAAAAAAAGATATTAGTAAGCAAAATGTTTATAAAGAAAATTTTAAGCCAATAAGAAAAATAATCAAGCAACTATTAAAATTAAAGTGATGCCAAGATCCTGCAAACAAACACATAACCATCTGCTTGTTCTCACACTTACTAGAGAGCTGATAGAGATGACTTAATAGGCTATATAAACGTAGAAAATCACAAAATGTGTGTCCGTCTGACAAGCACTGAGTGCAACACTCTTATTTTGCAGACTGGGCAGGAAAACTCCCCATGGCCCCATATCCTTTTAGAAATGTGTCCTTGTGATATGGGCCTGACTCCCTAATCATGACTATTCCTAAGAAAAAAAGCTTTATTCTTCTCGAGAAAGGTCAAATCAGCAGACAACATTCCATTTCTGTTAGAAGTAATATTTATTTGTCCCACAGTGAATTGTTGGACCTATTCCTCACTGCTTTTAAGATTCTCTAGGATAAGAGGAATTCCAATAAGAATGACTTCTGGCATTTTTTTCCGGACTTGTGAGGGGTAGAACGTAACCATGGAGACAGAGATGAAGGAAACCCAAACTATGACACTGTGCATCCAGGGGAAAGCCCGAAAGTCAGCCTGCTGTCTATCAGGCTTCCCTCTCAGTACCTGTTCCTCTGGAACAGGAAGACAGATGATGTAGCTCCCTCCTCCATGTTAGTCAAGCTGTAAATGTCAGTGCACTGGAGAGTAATCCGAGGTAAAGTAGCAAGCCCAGAGAAAGGCCTGAGAGAGTTCAGAAAAGCTTGGCTGGTAATAAAGGCAGCATCCAGTTAGACAAAACAGACTCTCATTCTGGAGTCGCTATGTTATCCTCAACAATAGCCCCCTTATTTGTGGAATGTACTGAGCAAATCATAAGACACTGTCCTGGGACCTAGACTTTCTCCTTGAACCAGACTCCAAATCCACTGCATAATGGGCTCACTGGTCCTCCTTTGTCCATGTGGAAGCTGTCCTGAGTAAGAATCTTGTTAAGTCACTCTGGAGAAAATATCCCATCCTTGGTACCCTGACCACCTTCCCTGTGGCCTGCCTTTGACAATGGTTCTGTCAAGTCACATTTCTTGTTAGCAATGTTCTATCCACTGACCTCACCACTGCTCCTTGTTACAAATTCCCACTGTACTTCTGTGGTCAGAACGAAGTCCATCTCTCTTTGTGAGGCCATTTCCTACCTTCTACATCCTATACCCCATCTCCTGGTAAAGTGAAACCAAACTGGCCTTAAAATTGTCCAAGAAGATTAAAAACAGCTTCAACTTTGCTTAAACTGAAAAAAAAATCAGCATAATTTGACTGGAGTCCTTTCTAGTCATTTCTGGTTTTGTTAGACAGGAACATCAAATAACCTCAGCCAATCATAAGAGCCCAGCCAACATATAATGATTATGTTCTAGCAAGGTAAGCCATAAAAGGTAACTTCATAAGTGCAATCAATTTCTTTATCTTACTCCTACATTTTTCCTATAAATACCGGCCTCTGACACAAGGAAATTAGAACACTAAACCTCTTTTAATTCACAAATTGTTCCTTATTCAAACTTAATAAAATGTTACTGTGCCCAAGATTTTCCTTTAAGACTTTAGTGATAGAAGTGGAGCTGGAAGGAGACCCCAGTGACCTCCAGGAACATTGAGGAGCCAAACTAAGGGCAGACACTAGATCCATTATAGTTCCAGAAGGTGGAACAGCCTAAGCAAAATACTGACCGCTGCTTCTAGGGACCTGACAGACACTGAAAGGCCTATGTGAGCTCTTCCCATTGTCCTCCCACAGAAGACTGAATGGTCTATTATTCAATCATGCAAGCAGGAAAACAGATGACTCACTCTCTCTGATTGCACCACTAGATTAGGAATCCTGTTCCTTTGACATTTTCATTAAAAACACAGCTTGGGCATTTCTCTTTTTAAGTCTATAAGCTTTGTCATTACAAAAAAGAAAACCTTGCAAACAAATAAAAGCATCACACAACAAAGTTAACCAGACTCAAAGCAGTAGTATTTTTTCCTGGCACTGAAATGACTTCTATGAATGTTTGTCGGAGGGCTTGGTGACCTACAGAGAAACATAAGCCTGAACCCCAGCCCAACAGTTTAAAAGAATAAGATGAGAATCAGCTCAGTCCATGAGTAAAGGTGCCTGGCACCAGCCCTGCAGACCTGACTTCAGTCCCCACGATCTACATGGTGGAAGAAGAGCTCTGACTCCTACAAGTTTCCTCTGATCAGCAGATTCCACACGCACACAAATTAAATAAAAATAAATAAGAAAAGGAATCCAGAGTCTCATGTTCTTGTGACTAAAAAAAAAGCTATGGGACAAAGACCAAGAGGTTTTCCTCTCAAGAAGTCCTAAACCAAGAAACCCTGTACCTACAGATTTCTGTCACCATTACAGAGTCACACCAAAAGAAAAGACTGTCCACTACAAATCTTCCAAAGAAACCATACCTTTCGGTATAGACATATCTCCATCAGGTGAACCCTCAGGGTCTCAACCATTGAAATAAAGGGTCTCAACCATTCAAATAAAGGTTAACACTGATGGGGCTACGACAATACTTCCAGTAACACACACTTCAATAGCATGGGCAAGCACAGTGGGAAATCATGCACACACTGTTGGAAGAAGCCCACTCTCCCTGTTTTATACTCTCCTACAGTAAATCCACAAACCTCCCAGTATAAAGAAAGGGTTTAAGTGGGGAAGGGTGGGGCTCAAATGAAATCCAGAAAATCTGTCTGACCAGTTCACAGCCTTTTGTACCAGTCTCAGAAATGTACATCTTTCTACTGTGTGACATTGAGCTGAGAAAAGCCTTCTAACCTGAGGAGACATATCAAGTTCTCCTTGAAGGAAGAAATAGTTCTGGGGTTCCCTGACTCTCTGGAGTCTGAGGGCTGCATTGCTCCTCACAAACAGAAACTGATAAAATAGAAAGCCAGACCTCTCTAACCCCAAGTCACTCGTGGATTTTCTCTTCAACCAGCCAAGGATAAAGTCGAGGTATAAATATTCAAGTAGACTGTCCATTGCTTCAATTGCCCCACTCCCTAAAGTGTAGTCAGTCCAAGGACTTCACTAACTTCATGGGGGTGGGGTGGGTATCAAAACAAGGTCCTACTAACTGATGCCTGAGGTTCTCCAATCCTACCAGGTCAAAATCTAAGAGGAAGCAGAAGGTTTCTATACTTATCTGCAATAAATGAAATTGTAATTCTAAGATTCTTGGTGGTTCTGAACCCTGACCCTGTTATCTGATGTGCCTGAGAGACCTAACAGCTCACAGCGGTGGACCTCTGCTTTTCCTTCTGTGGAATCCCAGCTGATGAGCAGCAGTACACAAAGACTGTATGCTATGTGGGTTCACTAAAGGCACATCTTAACTATCTCAAGCATTACACTATCAGCCCTGCAATTCATGTGAAAATTCACTTCCTTAATATGCAGAGAATCTGATGCTATGTTCCCTACCAAAAGAGAATCCAAAATAACTTAGTTCTTTTCCACAGCATGTCCTCTACCAACACCAAAAGGCTACCACTAAAACCCTTTATATCTATCAAGAAAAGGTCCATGGCTTAGATCACAATGTGACTGCAAAAGGAACTTCCCCCTAACAAGCAAGAGTGAAGACAAGCACTGGGTTCTCCTGACCCACAGTTGACAGGTTACAGAGAGGTTTCTGTGGACCTGGGGGATGCTGAAGGTCTTCGTCAAAATTTCTTCTTGATGGTTTGCCCTTTATATCAACTTATAAAAATTCTACCACAACCTTCTCGATGAGAAGATAGCCAGGAACAAGCTTTAGAGCCAATAAAGTTGGCCTCATATTCAGCATTTTAGTGCAACATCATACATGGTGAGATGATTTTAAACCATGTATGCCTTTGTAAAACTCCAGCAATTGTAAAACTAAAAATTAAAAACTCTAAAATGCTTTGAAGATTATTATCTCTAGGAAGCCACATGATACTTGTAATACAAGCTTAACCTCAAACCTATGAAAATTTAAAGGCTAATCTAATCAAGCAACTTATTTCCAACTAACCTTTGATGCTTCCAATTAATTTATAGACTCCCTGATACCATCTTAAAACTTTTAAAATGATTTTTATTCCTAATTACACTCTTTAAAATACAAGAACAACACTCTAGAATCTTTTTTTTTTTTTTTTTTTTGGTTTTTTGGCTATTAAAAGAAACTATTTTTTACAGTCACTGTTTAAAATTCTACAAAACCATTAAACCTTATCCATTATCACAATCCCCCACCGCCGGAGTAACTTCACAAAGTACATTTTCAAACTCAATACTAAACATCTAATTTAAATATGACATTAGACAAAACATCTACAAATAAAAACTTTGCTGAACTCTTAAGTATTCTACTAACTGAGTTAACAGAAAAGCAGACAGTCATCTGTTAAACATCACCACTAAGCCATAGTCCCCATGCCTAAACTAATGCAATTAGAAAAGTCATTTTTATATCTCTGTATCTCTGAAACCTTATAATTGGCTCAATATAAATGTAAGTATTTTAATGGCATAAATTAGCATGCTTTTACACAAGAGATACATTATATTTTTTAAAAAGAATTTTATTTTATGTGCATTGGTGTTTTGCCTATATGTCTGTCTGAGGATAAAATTGGATCCTGGAGTTGTAGATAGGGGTAAGCTGTCGTATGAGGACTGGGAACTGAACTCAGGACCTCTGGAAGAACAGTCAGTTCTCTTAACCACTGAGCCATCTCTCCAGCCCCAAGTTATATTCTAATATACAGTAGAAGACTGTCTTTGACCTCATCTTGTGACATTTTTTTAGAATTTTTCCAAGTTGTTAGCATATCATTGATGAGTCTGTTGCCTCATTAAAAGTTATTAGAATTTTGCCAATATACTATCCTGGGTTTGGGTATAGCTCACTTGTAGAGTACTGCCTAGCCTATAAGATGACCTAGGTTTGATTTCTAACATGAGGAGAAAAAATACATGTGTTGGGGCTGGAGAGATGGCTCAGAGGTTAAGAGCACTGACTGTTCTTCCAGAGGTCCTGAGTTCAATCCCCAGCAACCACGTGGTGGCTCACAACCATCTATAATGAGATCTGGTATCCTCTTCTGTACACTGTACACATAATAAATAAATAAATATTCTTTAAAAAAATACATGTGCTATACATGCTATCTAACTTTTTTTATAGCTAAATACTCTCAGGGGCTAGAGAAATGCCTTAAAACTTGAAAGCACTAGCTGTTCTTTCCGATGACCTGGATCAGGTTCCCAGCACCCACATGGCAGCTCACAACCATCTGTAGCTCCAGTTCCAGGGATCTTATGCCCTCTTCTGGCCTCTATGGGCACTGGACCATGCATGTGGTACACAGACATACATGCAAGTAAAAATACACAGAGAAAGCTAAACACTCTCATTACCCCTACCCATCAACAAGAAATGTATTTGGAAAACTAATATTATAACAATACTGAAGTAAAAGTATATAAAGTCAGCCTCAAGCAGAAAAGTGTTCTTTACCAAGTGTTTGATATTAGATGACTTCAAATACTTTTCTATTTTTAGGACTGAATTCATTCATCTTCTATAGTTTTATTAAGACTAGCAATATTCACATTACAAAAATGAAGAAACATGGGATTAAATGCTCTTAAAAATTCTGAAGAAAATTTGTCCATTAGCATATAAAAACGTATTTAAAAATTAGTATACTCTTAATTTCAGTAGCTTCTGGTGAGTTCTTGCAAGTCTTTCAATGTTGATTTGTTCGGGATAGCTTGGAGCATGACTGTCCCCCAAGTGTCAGTGACTTAATCTCCAGGGTGGCACTTCCTCAAGAGCCTTGTAAGAAGTCGGTGGGTCATTGGTAGAATATCCTAGAAAGATTTCTCTACCCCAGTTCAATCCTCTATATTTTGCTAAGAGAGAATTTATACTCCACCATAGACTCCAAGCATGTGGTGTAACCTCATCTCAGGCCCAAAATGATGCCAATCCATCAAAGACTACATCTTCCAAACCTGGGAGTCCAACTACCATTTCTCTTTATGAGTCAATAATCTTGGCTACTTTGTTACAGAGACAACTCACATGCATATTACCTTTCAATATGAAAGCACATTAAAAACTACACATGGGCAACATCCAGATAAATAATTATACAGTCATAACCATTAAAGAATAAGCTTTATTTATTATAAGCCATCAAAGACTTTTTTTCTTCTTTTAAACTAATGTGTAATTACATATTCATGGCAAAACACATACTCCTGGTGGCTGGGATAATGATGGCTCAGAGGTCAAGAGCACTTGTTGCTCTTCCAGAGGACCTGGGTTCAATTCCTAGCACCCACATGGCAGCTAACCATTGTCTGTAATTGCAATTCCATGAATTCCAACACCTTCACAGAGACTGCATGCAGGCAAAAACACCAATGCATACAAAATAAAGAATAATAAAATAAATAATGTAAAGAAACACTAACCCTATACTATCAGTACCTCACTGCAATTCTAATGTACTTTTAATGCTATTTTTTAAAAAACATGAAATGAAAAATTTCCATAACAAAGAATTCTAAACTACTAAAAACATGATCAAAATCAAAGAGCCATGTAATTCTGAATGCTTCCTTTTTTTCCTTTAAAACTGGGTGCCAAAAAAAAAACAAAACAAAAAAAAAAAAAAAAAAACTGGGTGCCAAGACGCTGAGATCCAAAAGTGGAGCACTGTGAATGTACTGGCTTCCAAGAGCCTGCTTGCAGGTCACTAAACTGGAACTTGGAATACATTCCACCAGTGAAACAATGTGACAAATGGGCCTTCTTTCCCAGGCCCTCCTACCCAGCCTCATAAGTAGCTTAAAAAGAAAGTGAGCATTAGATACTTTAAAGCAGACAAATACCAAAAGCTCTCAGGAAAAAAAAAAATTGATACATATGTCTGACTCTTATCCAATTCTTAATATCTTCTCCACATACTTGTATGCATGTTTGATAAACTTACTAGTCTGGAAAAACAAGTCTCCCAAGACAGCAGCATTAAATAAAGTTGTACTTCCCATGGCTATAATCCACACTATTCCCTCTAAAGTAATTTGCTATTGATATTTTATTACAAAATTAGCATTTGTATGCATTATTTCTAAGATACTGGGGGTTAGGACTGAAACATTTGTCTAGTATATGTGAGGACCAGGGTTCAACCTACATCTTGTAGGGCAAAGAATTAAATTGCAAGAATGACAAGTGACAATCAGAAATGAGAAAGGGGGAGGTGACTTGGTCAGGAAGGCAAGAGAGGCTGCAACAGAAAGGCCTGATGTGAAGGAGATCAGAAGAGCAGTCTTCAAAGAAGGAGGTTGGGAGTACATCTCTACCTGGTGTCAATAGGGAAAGCCTGAAGTAGGCATGGGGCCTGGAAAATGAACGCCTGAGGTTAGTGTTAGCCCCTGACCAAAAACGGGAACTCACACTCTAGTCACCTGAACCAGTCTGTGAACTCCAAGCATAGAGGACTCCATCATCCTTCCTCGCACATGCTTTGTGGACTAAATCCTAGTGGAAGATAGAAAGAGTTTATCTGCCTTATTCCACTTGGTCCTCCCTCTGCTGGGTACCCACAACACTCCCCCATCAACCATCACTAGAAAAGCAGAGGACTCACGCATCGAGTGGAAGGGGATGGATGCAAAGAACAGAAACATACAGGGAGAAATATAAAGCTAATGGCCTGCTGAGCCGTGGTGGGGAATCCCAGCTCCTCAGGAGGCTGACACAGGGAGCTCACAGGTCCAAGGTCAGCCTGGACAGCTGAGTGAGGTCCTCTCTCAAGAGGAAGTAAGAAGAAGAGTGCTAGGATATAGGTTAGGGGCAGATAGAGCGTGTGCTTAATGAGGCACTCTAGGTTCAATCACGAGTACAATCAATCATAAAATAAATTTCCTAGTTAGAACCGAGGAGTACAAATCAAACATGTCAAGAGCTTGCTTGGAGGATCTAGCAGGGATGTGCCACACTACTCATATACCTTCCACAAAGACTGGCTGTTAGATTTTTGCACATGGGAGAGACACACACACTCACTTCCAGGTGCCACACAGAGTTTATTTAGGGAGTTTGGATATTTGGAGAAGGGAATGGGGTGGGGAGGGGGGGGGAGAAGGGAAAAGAGGGAAAAGGGATCTGCTTCTACATGTTATCTCTTTTTAAGAGAGCAGGTAGTTGGGGGCTGGAGAGGTGGCTCAGAGGTTAAGGGCACTGACTGCTCTTCCAGAGGTCCTGAGTTCAATACCCAGCAACTACATGGTGGCTCACAACCATCTATAATGACATCTGGTACCCTCTCCTGTACACTGTATACACAATAAATAAATAAATATTTTAAAAGAGAGAGGAGAGTGGATGGCTTAGGTCCACATAACCACGCCTGGGAGCACGCTCTGCCAGCGACCAGCGAACACAAACAGCGTGTCTGGAACACACTCACACTGGTCCTCCTCCGATAGGGAAGGTCCCCTTTTTTTTTAACCAAGCACACAGCTTTAGAAGGGATAGAATTGGGGTAGTGAGAAAGGAAGAGGCGCCTGCCTAGTCATCTAGATCAATCAAATCAACCCTGGTGATCAATGGGCTGACAGATATCACACCCTGATTACCCTCATATCTACCACATTGGGAGACTCTTCAGTGGGGTGATCTCTAAGCAACAAATCAAAGCAAAAACGAAACCTGGCTTCTCTGCCAGCCAGAAGCCACATATCTTCAGGGAAGTCATTCTAGCTGGTCCCCTCAGGGCTGGCTTCCATCTGGCTGCCCATTTCAAGTCCTGCTCTTGCCTAATGTCCATGTGTACACAGTCCTAAGACAAGAGGGAACCAAACCAAACAACACACAAGCATCTACACATGATGTGCGCTTGCTCATACTCCATGCCGTGTATCACCTAATCACTTCCAAGGACTACCTTATTGCTAGGAAAAGCAGAACATGAATCTGAGGTCATTTTTCTCTTCTTATTCTGTCTTCTCTCTAGTTAAACTCTGTCTCAAAGATGAGGTATCTCCTAGAATGACCCAACAAAACTTACTTGGTTTTTCTCTGGTGTTTATTTGACTTCAAATTCTTAGCAGGGCTGGAGATAGTCTAGTGGCAGAGCATGTACCTAAAATAGACACCCTAGGCTGGACCCTCAGCAACACTAAAAGAGTGCCTAGTACAGGAGTCCCAATGCTGCAACCGCTGTGGTGTCCACCAACCATAAAATTATTTTCATTGGTAACTATAATTTTGCTAGCTATGAATCATCATAATATAAATACCTTTGTTTTCCAATGGTCTTAGGAAATCCCTGTGAAAGGGTCATTCAACACCCAAAATGGTTGCAACATCCAGATTGAGAACCTCTGGCCTAGTCAAAGAGTATAATCAACTCACAATGAGATTTGGATTTAGCCCTGATCTTAGGTTAAGGTGTGAAGGCAGTCTTGGGAATAAAGTATTATTCTCGGGTGTTTTCAGTCTCACATCACTACATTAGTTTCAGTTAGATACAGTACTTTTTTTTTTTTTCTAAAATATCTCAGTATGAAATTATTGGCTGGTCCCATTGATTTTTCAGATTTTAAGAGATCTATACTGAGTTCTACATGCAATCTTAAATTGGTACAGGAATCTTTTGAATTGGAATCTCCTAATTCAAAAACCTAAAATCTAAATGTTCCAAATCCAAAACACAGTGCAAGGGAAAATTTGCACATCTGACATCATTTGGTTATAGTCAAGACCCCAGAAGCACCAGAAACCATGTATTAAATTACTTTTAGGATATGTGAAGATGGTAAGTATGAAAAACAAATGTGAAGACTAGGATGTCATCCCCAGATT
Source organism: Sigmodon hispidus (assembly GCA_004025045.1). Lineage (NCBI taxonomy): Eukaryota > Metazoa > Chordata > Mammalia > Rodentia > Cricetidae > Sigmodon > Sigmodon hispidus. Next base: position 10,644 of record PVIH01013157.1, read on the forward strand.
CATCATGGACATACAAATACCTGACTAGGTTAAATCCAAACTAGTCCAAAATGTGTGAAATTCCTGGTTTCTGGCATTTTGAGCAAAGGATACTCCACCTACATAATGAAGAATGTTTAACAAAACAACAGTGCCATGATCTCCATGCCATGAAGGCCTGTGAAGCAACAGGCCCCGTTTCCTATATCTTCCCAGAGGCCTCAGGGTCCTCTTTTGCAACATGTTCACTGTTCTTTACTTCTAAGGGCCTTCTCCAATACACTGATGGTGACTTTGGAAATGATCTTGACATGGACCTGGAAATATGACTATTAAATCAACCAAATCAACCCTGGCAATCAGTGAGCTGACAGTTATCACAGCCTGAACACCCTCATATCTGAACACATTAGGAGACTCTAATGAAACGATCTCTAAGCAACAAATAAAAACAAAAAATCGGGGCTGGAGAGATGGCTCAGAGGTTAAGAGCCCTGGTCATTCTTCCAGAGGTCCTGAGTTCAATTCCCAGCAACCACATAGTAGCTCACAACCATCTATGATGACATCTGGTACCCTCTTCTGTATACTGTATACATAATAAACAAATAAATCTTTAAAAAAAAATCTGCTTCTGTTCTGGCCACAAGTCATGTATCTTCAGGGAAGTCCTGATCTCTGTCTACCATTTGGTCTCCTAAGGGTCTGGCTTCCCCTGGCCATATTATCCTTAAATGTGATTATTTAAGTAATATTTTTCAAAACTATTATTTAAACAACTTTCTATAACTTAAATGAGAAGTTTTTCTACATTGTCCTACTATGTTACCAAAGATTACTAAAATCTCAAAGCAAGTGGGCTGACAAACACTTAATATACTTTAAAGACAGGTTAAAATAAAACTTCATAGTAAAAATAGGTTCTTAAGAAACTATCACCTTTTTGTTGGTGATGGGAATAGACAAGAAATAGTTGGGCTGATAATCCTTTGTGGATTTTTTCCTCTTCTTTATGTGTTCATTCTTGATGCCTTCATTTTCCTTGCTTCTCTTTGAATTGATTTGAGGTCTGTCAGTGACTAGAGGGAAGCAAAGTGAAGTGAGAAAGTGTTTCACACGTTTAAACAAAGATAACAGTTTAAAAAGGAAGATGGTGTACAGTATATGTAATAAGCACCAATCATGTGTAATTGTCATTTTCAAATCTAAAGCAAGTGCCAGCAAGCATTTCCATAAAGTACATCATCACAAACACTTAAAGCTTTGCAGACCATAGCATATGTGTTGCAGCTACCTAACTCGGACAAAACAAATGAAGGGATGTACTTATGTCCCAATAAAACTTTATTTACAAAAGGAGGTTGGGCAGAGTTATACCTTAAGGCAACACTAACAAGCATTCTCTACCACAGGCCAAAGAGAGTTTTTTTCTCTCTCTCATTGTTTTGGTTTTTTTGAGCAGGGGTCTTACTATGTAAACCAATGCCCCTTCCTCAGCCCCTCAAGGTCAGGACTATAAGCATGAGCATCTGATGTCATAGTCTTTCTATCACTCGGAAAGTGGATTGTTGGTTGGTTAGCTCATCCTTCCCTATGACCTAACTTCCTTTTGCTAGTCCACTTCCTCCTAACACAGCATCCCATCGCTTTCCAGCAGCACTGGTGATCTAATACTCTGGCCAGTGTGAATATTCATGATCGAATTGTAGCAAGTGGAAGGTGTCAGGCAGACCGTAATGTCAGTTTAAAAAAAAAAAAAAAAATTTCCATTCGTTAAAGATGAAACAACTTGAACATCAAACTGAATAGCAAATTTGGTGGTGTGAATTTTATGAGATATGATCACATTCATCATCAGTGCATAGTGATTCTAAAAAGAAAAAATTAAAACCACAATTCAGTTACCCCTGGAGAAGTCAGAGAACCATTATTCTAAAAAATAATCACTCATGTGGACATGATACAATTTTAGGCCCCTGTAGTGTGTTTGGGGGTTTCTCCCCTTATTCCAGTGCCCTACTGACACAATCAGCCTGTGACACCATCAGCCACTGTCTTGTTTATAGTCTTCTTCTTATTAACAAGTTTATCTTTAAAACCAAAACACACTGACTCTTTGCTTTCTCACTCCCTGACTTCATTTTCCTTCCAGCCTTGGGATCACAGTTCGTGTTCTGAAGGAGAATTTACTGTTTATATTCCATTTACTTCCTTTCATGTGAAAAGATAAAAAACAAATATTTATATAATCATCTAGCTCACCAATGAAATTGGTCACCTGAGGTCACAAAATGCAGAAAATTTTGGCCGTCTGCCCTGGATCTTTCACCAGATTATTTATAGTAATTTTACTGGTTAGCAAAAAGTCATTCATGGAGCATAGCTTATAAACTCATAAACTTAATTTATTATACTTGTTAATTTTCATAATGACTTCAGTAGCCACTTAACATGCACTGATAAACTTGATGTAATTGACAAAGGCCATTACTTTCTCAACTGCAGATTTTTCTTTAACTAAAGCACCATGTGTCAACTTATGTAAATTACGTAATTTTTCCTCAATTCTATTTATTCATTCAAAAACTACAAAGGAGTGAACCAGAAGAGAAATTAATTTAATTTAATTAAGTACTCCATCTGTTATTGTGGGTTGTTTCCATACTTGCTCTTAATTAAAATGCTGAGGATAAATTAGAGTTTGTTTAGATGTTTCTTTTTCTGTTATTTAAGCAGATAAAAATCTTTCCAGTAGGCTAGGAGTGGTTATGCTCACCTACAGTTTCAGCACTTGGGAAGGCTGAGGCAGGAAAGTTATGGAGTTCTAGGCCAGCCAGGGCTACACATGGAGTCACTATTTAAAAAAAAAAAAAAATCACTTGGGGATATCACAACCATTTTAGTCTGCAGCATTCTTTATGATGTTCATACAAACAAAAAATAATAGCCTAATGGGTTGGCCCACCCTAACATCTACACCATCAATGACCTGGATTGTATGAAGGGACTGGTTCTACAGAACGGTAACTGCAGGATGCCCATGACTCAGGGCAACAGCAGGATGTCTGAGAAGAGTTTTGGTGAGGGCCCAGTGATGATGGTGTGCCAGAGGACTTGAACCAGATCAACGGCTCATTGTAATAAACATTTTGTGGGTGGGGCTGACTGGACAAAAGGGGCTAATGTGTGACACACAATGGGCTCCAATACCATTAGGATGAGTGAAGGTGTTTTGGAAAGACAGATGATCAAGGTGATTCTGTTGTATGTATGCATGCGTGTGTGAATGTGTTTTGTTTTTATTTCATTTTTTGCAGGGGGCTCTTTTGGGGGGATGCTGCAAGGGTGAGAAGATATGGAGGAGCTGGGAGGTGAGTGGGAATAGAGAGCATGATATGAAATTCCCAAAGAATAAAGAATTATGTTGTAAAAGTAAAATAGTCTAGTAAAGCAATTCTTAGAACATATCTACACATTATGCATGACATATTACTATATTTGGTATTTGCCTTCCCAGTTAATTATATAAAGAACACAGAACATAATACACCTCTTTTTTTAACACAAAGCAACAATTTTTTTAAAGATTTATTTATTATGTATACAGTATTTGGTTTGCAAGCCAGAAGAGCGCAACAGATTTCGTTACAGATGATTGTGAACCACCATGTGGTTGCTAGGAACTGAACTCAGGACCTCTGGAAAGAACAGCCAGTACTCTTAACAGCTGAGCCATCTCTCCAGCCTAATATATCTCTTTTTAACTGACAGAGAATAATCATTGATATATGTATATACTAAGATAAATTTTTTCTATATAAAAATTTTAGATGAATTTTTGTCTTATATTTTAAATTTTTAAAAATATAACTTAATTAGTTAATACTTCCTCTATCTCAAAAATCTCCAATACTTATACCAGAATTCTGTGTGAGAAAGTCTGGCATGGTGATGCCTTATGGTCTAATGCTTATGAGAACAATAGAGTCCGGAGTTTAAGGCCAGCCTTCGCTACATAATGATTGGGAAGCCACTCTGAGCTCCATGAGACACGGTCTCAAAACACACATACATAACAACAACACGAATTTTGAGGACATAAAATAAGGATTAGTAAATTCTATAGAACCAAATTTTACAATTAGAAAAGCCATGTCACTAAAAAACAATGCTCAAACATTTTCTTTTGAATCTTGATGTAAATGTGGCTTAAGGACTAGAGAGATAGTGCAACAGGTAGGGCATTTGCCACCAAGCCTGATGATCTGAGTCCAATCTCCAGGACCTACACAGTGGAGAGAGAGAACTGATTCCCTCGAGCTGTCCTCAGACCTCCACATGAGTGCTTTGGCATGTACACACCCATACCCATCTATCTACATCCATGTATACACACATGAGTAAATATCCACACAAACAAAAAAATGTAATCCTTAAAATGTTGCTTGATTGTTCAGAATTGACCATCTTAAATGACTAGAATTGGTGAAAATGAGCTCTCCCTATCTCCTATGGGAAGCAAAACGACTCTCTCATGATAACTCCCATTCCACTGTCAGAGGCAAAGAACAGCAATATCACACATTTTCTGGATGCTTTCTGAGTTTCTGGCCAATTGAGCCACAATCAGAGAGGAAAAAAACCATAAGTCCTAATGCTATCCTCATTCCAGTGAGATTTATCTGCTGGGACATGCCTAGCCAGCAACCAAAGGTGGGAGCATGGACATGCCTAGACAGCAGCCGAAGGTGGGAGCATTCTGCTCTAGCTCTTCACCAGGTATAAAATTTCTTTCATATATATATATATATAGATAGATAGATAGATAGATAGATAGATAGATATAGATATGAAATTTCATATATATATGATTTATTATCTATCTCTGTGTTCTAGTAAATGACCCTAAATGTAGCTTGCATTCTTATATTTGACTATAATATTCAAAAACATTTAATATCCTCTTGTATAAAAACCTCTCTCCCCCCAAAAAATGCAAAACTCCATTTCAGCCAACCAGACCCAGAAAAGATGACCTAGAGCACACTGAGAGAGACATCATCTCTAAAATGAGACATTAACATCTAAAATGTCAAGAAAAGTGTTTTCTCTGGCAAAGGGTACACACACTTGTTGCTATCAGTAAGACACTCTTAGCAGTGAACTCTCAATTCCCATACTCCAAGAAAAACAAAGGAGCCACCAGTTTGCACCAGCTACCTGGAACTTTAAGACTGTGGTCTACACAGTACAGAAGACTGGCTGACTTTGTGTGGTCATAAACAAAGCAGAAAACCAAATAAGGGCCAAGTTAAGGTTCCCAGCACCAACATCAAGTGGTGCACAATTGCCTGTAACTCCAGAGAATCTGATCCTCTGCAGGCCTCTCCAGGCACTGTACTCACATGTACAAACCCTCATTCACACACCGTTTTATATATTTATATATATATATAAATTTATAAATATATATAAATTTAAATTTTTAATTAAAAAAAATCTTCTCCTTTAATCCCAGCACGGGGGGGGGGGGTCCCCAGGGGTTGCACTGCAGTTAAGTAACTCAACATTTCAAAGGTTTTGTAGGGGCTGGAGAGATGGCTCCATGGTAAAAGTACTGCTTGCAGAAGTAAGTATAAGTACCTGAATTTAATTCTGGGTACCACAACAAAGTCAGGCACAGTAGGATATTACTGTGACCCCAGGGCTGGGAGTCAAGAATAAGCATAGGGTTTCCTGCCCAGCTATCCCAGGGGAATATATGAGATACATGATCAATGCGAGACTCTGTCCCCCAAAAAAATAAAGTAGAAAGAGATTAAAAGAGACATTCAATGTCATTTTCCAGCCTCCACATGCACACATGTGTACCAGCACACACACCTGTACACACACACACATACACACACACAAAGAAAGGCTTTTTAAAGAAACAGGTATATATTACTGTATGTTTAACTCCTTTCTTATACACATTTTTCTTTAAATCTGTACAGCATCAACAAGCAAGAAGGAATTACAATCTGCATTCTATTACAGTTACAAGTCTCATACAGTTTAAATGACTGAAGTCACACATGAAGAAAATTCACTAATCAAAACTGAACACACAGTTCTGTTTCTCCCCTGACCCTACTGGGCCGATGCATGAACTGGAGCTAAGAATCTGAAACCCATCTTTCCACAGAAGAAATCTTCAACTCTGCGTTTCAGAACACAGGCTAACATTCAGATAGTTTAAAGCTCCTGAGACCTACAATATCAAAACGGGCTATAATACTCCACAATTAAGAATGGATTTCAGTAGACTGGCCTAAGATTCACTTTACATGGGGCTTTTGCATTTATCATTCCTTTAAGAACTGTACCACATCCTGCCAAAAAAAAAAAAAGAGAGAGAGGGAGAGAGAAAACTGCATAAAGGGCCATTCTTCCCAGGGGCCACCCTAAGCAAAATCATCTAGCCTTTTCAAAGAGTGAAGCCAACATGAGTTACAAAACACCTTTCTTCCTGGTGATGGTGATGACTGATCTCCTCTGTAGTTCTAAGACCAGAGAAGCTACAGAACACTGTTCACAATCCGGGATTCTGGAAGGATCTCATTACTCATATTACTCACACCTTCTGATTTGTCCATATGGACAGATGGACAGATCAGAAAGAAGTATCAACAGCTGGACTATGAACAGGTTTCATCTCCTGCTCCTGGATCACAGGGAATTCTGCCACCCCTGTAGAGGACAGAGTTCCAGTTATCATGTACAGTTCTATTTTCACAGTGACATGAAATTTCCATTTTGATGGTTCAATCAAGTATTGGTAACAAAGTTTGTAGATGAGGTTCAAGGGGACTGACTGACTTAATAATGCTTGTCTGGTTCATGGACAGATGGACGGACCCTCTCAGTGCCAAGTACCCACATATACACAAAGGCCATTAACCATTATTACATGAATAGGTAGGTACTTCTGAAATTGCAGGTGGCTCTAAAGAAATAAAGTGGGTCATTATAAACCATGAAATGATCTGCCAGATCTATGATTTTCAGAAGTAACCACAGAATGATCTGGCCCAAAATTTTGTGATCCATTTCTTAATATAATCTGTGACAGTTTTGACAACAAAGTACCAATTAATCATAGCACTCAAAAGCATGACAAGTATCTCAAATGAAATAAAGATTAAATGCATGGCTAAATGTACTGTCCATTGCGTCTAAATATTTGTTGGAAATAATACTGTACTTACGTCCACAATCATCTTGAATATCTACAGTAGCAAATGGCATGTCTGTCAGAGTATCCACAGTGCTATGTTCTAAGTCGCCTGAGACTTTGTCGTTTGTCAACAAGCTTTCACATGTATTGGAATTTATTTCTCCTATAACAAACCAGAAAAAGAAACAAATATTATGGAATTGCTATTGTTAAACTCCTGGGGCTGGAGAGATGGTCTGCTCTTCCAGAGGACCAGGGTTCAATTCCCAGCACCCACATGGCAGCTATTGTTAAACTCCTATCCAGAAACCAAAACACCTCAGTTAAGTGAATGCAATACATAGCAACTGCATAAAGAAAGGTTATGACTTGCTCTTTTAACATAGTCTTATTTTTACAGGTGCAGCTTTACATTAAGCAGTAAAGCTTCCTAAAGCTTTAATCCTTTTCTAAAGCACAGTGTCCAAATTGGGCAGAAATGACATCACAGTAAATCAATGACCTTCCATCTTTAAAAACCATATTTTTCCCATCTTTTGACAACAAACCAGTGAAGCTTGTTTGCTCACTTGTTCACTGGGTCTTCTCAGGATTACGTTCAATAATATCAGCTATATGGGGGCTTTGATATTATTTTTATTTTCTGTGAATTGGTGTTCTGCCTGCATGTATAACTGTGTAAGGGTGTCAGATCTTGGAATTACAGATAATTGTGAGCTGCCATGTGGATGCTAGGTATTGAACTCAGGTCCTCTGGAAGAACAGTCAGTGCTCTTAACTGCTGAGCCATCTTTCCAGCGATTATGGGGGCTTTGAAAATGTTTTGTTGTTGTTGGGGCTGGAGAGATGGCTCAGTGGTTAAGAGCACCCTCTGCTCTTCCAGAGGACCCGGGTTCGATTCCTAGCACCCACATGGCAGCTAACAACTGTCTGTAGTTCCAGTTCCAGGCAAACACCAAGGCAAATAAATAAATAAATAAAGATTAAAAAAAGAAAAATAAAAAAGAAAATGTTTTGTTTAAGGTTGTTTTATTAGCATATATTAAGTATACATTACAGGTTTTATTGTAACATCTTCATATGTAGTAATGTATTTTAGTCATTGTCTGTCTGTTTGTCTCACACACACACACATGCACTTTACCCTCTCATTTCCTCACTCACATTTTGTGTTCTAATTTCTACAAGCCCTTGTCTTTTTTCTCTTCCTCCTCCTCCTCCTCCTCCTTTCTTCTTCCTTAAATCTTCCACTCCACTGTTAAACTTAACACTGGAGATCTAGTTAAAAATATTTAACGCTAGGGGCCAATGATATGTCTCCGTGGGTAAAGGCTCTTGCCATGCAGGTCTGGCAACCAGAGCTGGATTTCCAGAACTCATGAAAAGTTGGGGAGAACCAAGTCTAAATGTTCCCTAACCCCATACACAGGTCATGGCATGCATGCCCTCCCACATACATAAGAATTTTTTATTAAATACGTGGTTCTAAATGTGCACTGTTTTGAAATTCAACTATTGAGAATCAAATTATCCTTGCATGTAACAACCCTCCCATGTCATGCACTACATCATGTTTCACAGTTGGTCTTTGTTTTCTTGTTATGGGTGAAACACCCACAAAGTCCTGGGTGGAGGACTAAGGAACAGGAGACTTGAACTGATAAAGTTAATGCCAAGTTAATCAGTTGGTGACCTCCGCAGTATCACTATTCACCATGCCTCTATTAACAGCCATAAATGTTATTTGGACTGAACAAAACCCAGGAATACTTACATAATTTTCACCCAGTGAAATCAATGAAGACTAATTTGCCTTGCAGACTACTATAGAAAACATGTATTTCCATTCGTTGTAATCCTGTTTTCACATGGAATAACTATAACACACATTCCATTAAAAATGTGGCTTACAGCTGGGCAGCAGGGGTGCCTTTAATCCCAGCACTTGGGAGGCAGAGACACAGGTGGATCTCTGCGAGTTCAAAGCCAGCCTGGTCTACTGAGTGAATTCAGGACAGCTTGGACTGTTTCACAGAGAAACCCTGTCTCAAAAAAAAACAAAGACAAAAACAAGAAATATGGCTTTCATGCCTGGAGAGATGACTCAGGGGTAAGAGAACCAGCTGCTTTTCCAGAGGACCCAGATTCAGTTCCCAGTACCCACATGGCTAACAGCAATCTGTTAATTCCAGTCCCAGAGGATCCAATACTGTCTTTTGACCTCCAAAGGTACTGCAAACTTCTAGTACACAGACATTACACACAGGCAAAACTGCCATATACACAAACTAAAACAGTCAATCTGAGTGAGGAGGAGGAGGCGGCAGCTTACAAGGCTGGAGGGATGGCCCAATGGTTAACAGCACTTGTTGCTCTTTCAGAGGACCCTGGTTCATTTTCCAGTGTCCAGCTCCAAGCACTCACTGGTGGAAACTCCCCCACTAACTGTTAACTCCAGTTCTGGAAATTTCATAGTCTCTTCTAGTCTTCATAGGCACCTGGATACTGCACCATACATACATTGATACACGTGCACACAGACACACATACATATACATTATAAATAAATCTTTTTTAAAAAAAAACATATAAATAAAAAAAGAAAAAGAAAAACATGGCCTGAAATCCCAGATTGTTCAGGCCTGTAATCCTAGTGATGAGGAGACTGAGGCAGAATGATCTCAACTTCAAGTCTTCCTACAGCAAGAGTTCAATGCCAGCCTGGGCACCCCTGGTCTTAGTTTTAAAAGCATATACTCTAGTTCCTCTGTTTTCTCCTCCTCCAGGCAGAAAATGTTAAAAAGAAGGCTGGGGGTGTGGGTCAGTGGTAGAGTGCTTTCCTAGCAAAGGGTTAGGTCCCAGTACTATAAAAACTGTATATTATATATCTTACAATATAATTTTCATAATAGTTATAGTTAATATGCATACTACAAATATATTTTTATTGCAATTTAAGTGGTTTCTAAGATTATTCACACACACATACATAACCTGTTTTTTGAATTAAAAAAAAAAACAGTATCTTTTCAGTCATATTCAGTATCAAAAACACGCTAAAAGTGCATTCTTAATAATGCTATTTGTACAATTCAGACTTTAAAAAGTGTGTGTGTGTGTGTGTGTGTGGTAGTGGTGGTAGTCTGAGTAAGAACGGTCCCCAGAGGCTCATAGATTTCAATGCTTGGTCTGCATTTGGTAGAACTGTTTGGGAGAGATTAGGAGGCGTGGCCTTTCTGGAGGATGTGCCACTAGGAGTGCACTTTGAGGTTTCAAAACCCATGCTATGCCATTCTTAATTACAGTGCAGGCTGTCTCTGTCTGTCTGCCTCTCCCTTCCTCTCTATTTCTCTCCCTCATTTCCTCCCTTCCTCCTTCTCTCCCTCCCTTCTTCTTCTTCTTCTCTCTCTCTCTCTCTCTCTCTCTCTCTCTCTCTCTCTCTCTCTCTCTCTCTCTCTCTCTCTCTGTCTCTGTTGTTTAAAAATGTCAACTCTCAGCTACTGCTCTGGTGCCATGCCTGCCTTCCTGCTGCCATGCCCCCTGAGATTGGTCATAGATTATTTACCCCCTGAAACCATAAGCAAGGTCCCCAGTTAAAAGTTTCTTTTATAAGTTGCTATGATCATGGTGTCTCCTTACAGCAATAGAAAATTAACTAAGACAGAGTGTTTGGTACACATATGTTCAGCAAATTTTAGATTACTATATGTCTACTCATCAGCTCAGAATACTTGAAAATCATGAGAGTAAGTCAAATGTTAGCTTAATATATATATATGAGCATTTTAGAAACACAAATGCAGTCTAGACTTAAAGGTTAAAAAGCTCAATATGTATTTTGAATCTTTGCATGCAGCTCCATGTAAAGGACCAACGCTCACCAGACAGCTTATATACAAAAAGCTTTTTAACAAAAGAGCACCTGTAAGTCAGGCATAGGAACACATACATACTTGCCTCTAATCCTAGCACACAGGAGAATACTGAGTTCAGAGCCAGCCTGGGCAGACAAAGACTGTGACTCAAAATAACAGTATCAATAATGAAAATTTTTTTAAAGATTTATTTATTCATTATATATACAGTATACAGAAGAGGGTACCAGATGTCATCATAGATGGTTGTGAGCCACCATGTGGTTGCTGGGAATTGAACTCAGGACCTCTGGAAGAACAGTCAGTGCTCTGAACCTCTGAGCCATCTCTCCAGCCCAATAAAGAAAATTTTATAGTGCTTATACAATTAAACATATTCCTATATACGACCCATAACAAATATGAAGACTGTATGGAAATCAGAATGAAAGAAGTTAATAAGTGCAACTATAACTTTCCTAAATTTTCCTATATCTAAGTATGTGGTGATAGGAAACAGTCCCAGAATGATACTGGCATAGCAATACTATTTTCTCAGTCTATATGCCTCATGGAAAGTTCCTGACTTACAACGGCTTCAATTACAACTTTTCAACCTCATGATAGTGCAAGGCTGGCTATCATTCCTACCACTGTGACTAGAGGGGAGCTCTCAGAAAAGAAAACAAGGTTCAGGCTCTCAGACAAGGAGGCGAGGCAGTGGGTGAGGTTCAGGAGCTCAGAGCCAAGGAGGCAGGGTGTGGGGTGGATACAGATGCTCAGACAAGATGACAGGGTGTAGGGTAGAGTTCAGTATCTCAGAGCCAAGGAGACAGGGAATGGGGTGGGTTCAGGATCGTAGAGCCAAGGAGGCAGGGCATGGGGTAGAGTTCATTCCCCAGAGTCTGAGGTCTGTGGTCAGAATCTTGATTTTTGCTCAATTTTTCCCTTCTCAGCAGCTATTTAGGAAAGCAGTGAACAGTCCATCAAAATATTTAATTTTTGAGTGTTGTTCTCTTCCCAGACTAGGGATATGAGGAATAACCCCCCTCTTGTGATACTGGCAGGAACCCCAGCTTCCAGGGAGCCCTATGATCTTTTGATGAAAGAATCAATACTCTAGATTGGACTGTGTTGCTAAGCAATGACGTTCAGGAGGCAAGGTATATTTTAAGGCCTATTTTTCACTTACAGTATTTGTCACTTCAAAATGAACATTTACAGCACAGAGTCTTGGCATTATACAAAAGAGAGAAAACTGACTTCTGGGTTGTAATACATTCTGAAGTCAAAGAGAATAACTAAAATAGCATGGCAAATTAATTCATTCTTTAAGAAGTTTTTGACCAGGCTGGAGAGATGGCTCAGAGGTTAAGAGAAGTGGCTGTTCTCCCAGAGGTCCTGAGTTCAACTCCCAGCAACCACATGGTGGCCCACAATCATCTATGACGACATCTGGTGTCTTCTTCTGGCCTGCAGGCAAATATGCAGACAGAACACTGTATACACAATAAATAATCTTTTTCTTAAAAAGCCCTTGACCAAATTTAATTTTTAGTATCTCATAAGGACAACTGAGCATCACTAGCAAGCAAGCAAGGCAAAGGCTGAGTCACTTAATGAAGCCAAGAGAAGCTTCTTACAGCAGCAGAGATGATTACAGGCACTGGATCAGGATCTGGATCCCACCCCCACACTAATTAAACCAGGTCTACAGTGGTGCAGATCAAGCTAGCCTCCAGAATTCTTTAAAAGCTCCCGGTGATTTTAACGAACCCATTGATCCTCCTCTAAATGACAGAATGCAATGAAAAGGCCACTAAGTGTGTCAACAATCCAATTTCTTTCCAGGTACCTGGTTTCCTCTGGCTGTATCAGGAGGACACGATGCTGTAACTGTCCTCTTGTCTGTTCTCCCCATGAGATTCTGAATTAAAGTGACCAAACAACCTACCACTCTATTCTGGACATTTGGTGAAAGGGAGAACCTCCGACAATTATCAGTAAACATGGGAACTTCCTCTATGCTTGATCAGTGTTCCCTCTGGTTCTTCCCCTCCCAGCACTGAGCCAGCTCACCTCAGGTACCCTACCAATTTGTAATGAATGACTGGATAAAGCAAGTACACACCTGGGGAGAGGTTGCTGATGCACTGTAGTGCAGTTATCTCAATATGCATTTTAAAAATGGTATTTAATAGCAATCTTTGAACAGGGCAGGTCCTCTCATTCTCACAGAATAAATAAGAGCATAAAAATAAAAACTAAAAAATTGGGGGTGAGGATGATGCTTATCCACAGAGTCCTTGCCTAACGTGTCAGGCCCTGGGTTCAATCCCACACACAAAAATCAAACTATGCAATAAATGAAAAACAATTGAAGCATAATATGACTTACTCTATAGAGTTCTCCTTTTGTTTGTATGTTTGCTTCCTTGGTTTTGGTTTTGCTTATTTTTAGACAAGATCTTCTGAACTCCAAGTTGATCTCAAACTCACCACGTACTCTTTGAACTCACTTCTCCATCCTCTTGGGGATTACAGGTACACAACAATGCCTACCCTCTCTCCATCATTTTAAATAAAGCATATAACACTCAAAAGCAATGGTATATTGAAATCGACAAAAGTCAAGAGCTTAAAATACAAACTAGCCTCCATTTTGGAGAAGAGTAGCAGCAATGATTGCAGAGAAGACTTATTAACTCCAAAAAAAAAAAAAAAGAAGAAGAAGAAGAAGAATGCCACCTACAACTAAGTCTTTTCTTTTATTCTTTATGACACTGGAATTACAGCTTTATGTCTGGAGTTAGCAAACCACTGGGTCCTACCAGGGCATCTTCACACATAGGTATTGTTGGCCTTTCCCCATAATAGTTTGCCCTGCCCACCTCCACATGCTTCTCCATCTTCCTTCCTAACCCCTTCTCAGCTTCTCTGTCATAGATATTTCATTACAGTACTCTTCGCTGTCCACCACCTTTAGAATCCCTCCGCCCTCATCATGACCCCTTCCTAATTTCATGACCTATAAGCACATATATAAATGCATACATATATCCTCATAGATAACTTTAATTTAGCTGCCACACATGAGAAAAAATATGCAGCTATTTTTCTGAGTCTGGTTTACTTCTCTTACAATAATCAAAATCTCCAGTTGCATCTATATTCCTGCAAATGTCACAATTTCATTTTTCTTTACAACTCCAAAGATTCTGGGGGGCTGGAGAGATGGCTCGGAGGTTAAGATCACTGACTGTTCTTCCAGAGGTCCTGAGTTCAATTCCCAGCAGCCACATGGCAGCTAACAACTGTCTGTCATTCTAAGATCTGACACCGTTACACAGTTATACATGCAGGCAAAATACCAATTCACATAAACTAAAAATAAATATTAAAAAAAATTTGTTTAATGGAATTTGTGGACTATAAATGTACTACACCTTTCTCTTCATTTATCTATTGGTGGGCATCTGGGCTAATTCTATTTCCTGACTACTGTGAATATTGCAGGAATAAACATGGATGTGCAGGTATCTTATATTTAACTGACTTAGGCATCCTTTGAGTACATACTGAGGAATGGTACAGCACATACCCAGGAGTGTCAGAGTGTCTATATCCAGGAGCGGTACGCGGCATATACCCAAGAGTGATATAGCATATATGCCCAGGAGTTCTATAACTGAGCCAGATGGTAGTTAAGTTTTCAGATTTTAAGGAACCTCTATACTGATTTTTACAGTATTACAGAAGTTCAGCTTGCCATCAACAATAAATAAGAATTCATCTTTCCTCACCTCCTAGCTTTGTGTGTTGTTTGTTTTTGAGACCCCAGGATGGCCTTGAAATGAAAATCTTCCTGCCTTACCTACCAAGTGCTGAGCATCAATTGTCTGTCTCATACATACTGGAAAAAGCGCAGATCATTCCACAGAACCATATTTCTCAAACCAAGTTTCAAGAAGCCTTTTACCAGGTCTACAAGTACTAGGATTTGGGCAAAGGCAGAGGGATATAATTAAATACATACATCATAACTACACTTCCTCTTACACAGGTATAAAGACTTCACTTTGGAAAAGGGCTGGGATGGGACTGTAAATTCAAAAGCACCCTATGGAAGCAACAGAGGGGATTTTACCTCAAATTAAATGAAGTTTAGTTAGAGACAAAGTTTCAAGTTAATGAGGCCTGGGATATACCACCATGGGAGAGTATTTGTTTGCCATGTACCAGGCTAAGATTCAACTCTACAAAGTAAATAAATATATGAAGTCACCTAGGTCAGGCATGTTGAGTCACACCTGCAATTCCAGCACCTGGGGGGTAAAAGGCAGGCAGATGGCTTATTCTTAGCCTGACCTACATGGCACGAAAAAAATTTTAAAAGTCACCCAAAATTTGATCTGACATTTTCTTAAAAAAAAAATCTTTTGCACAAATACAATTAACCACAGGGGCAAATGTTGTACTAATAACAAAGAGGAATTAAAACTGGAAATTAGCATTACTATCACTAACCAACATTTAAACAGGTACTTTCTACTGGCACAGTCAACTAGAAGCACTTTGGGAAGTAACTCACTTGTTTATACAACTATGCTATCAGGGAAGACTATTATTACACTAGCCAGATGACTTGCCCATTGAGCAAAGAAGATTCAGGAGCTGCCATCTAGACCAAGTGACTCTGTCACATGACCCACTTTTCCAGCATCAACTACGCCCTGTACCCCTTACCATATACTGACTGCAGCACTGTAAACTGAGGCAGCTCTTCCAGAAAGTAAATGTGCCAACTGATCGGGAGCAAGAAGATGGTCTAAGGTTCTTATTAACATCTGGGTTTCTATCATATACAAGGCTTCTCACAACCTTGCTTGAAAAAAAAAGAAAAAGGAGTAACCTAAATGCCTAGTACAGATACAATTGGATACTGCACGCTCAGTCTGGTGACTCACAACAACAGTTATGATAAGTGTAACAAAAGGGAAGAGGTGCCTCTCAAAAAAGGGAAGGAGGGAGGGAAGGATGAAGAGAGGGAGAGAGGGGGAGGGAAGGAAGGAAGGAAGGAAGGAAGGAAGGAAGGAAGGAAGGAAGGAAGGAAGGAAGGAAGGAAAACAAGTATGTGGTGGCTGGAGAGATAGCTCAGCAGTTAAGAGCACTGGCTGCTCTTCTAGAGGACCTGAGTTCAATTCCCAGCACCCACATGGTGGCTCACAGCCATCTGGTACGAGATCTGGTGCCCTCTTCTGGCCTGTAGGCATATACGCAAGTACAGCACTGCATACTTTTTTAAAAAAATAAAAATTTTAAAAACAGAAACAAAAACAGGTATGTGGTCAAGGGAGCGACTCTTCTTGTGTGCACAAAGCCCTGGGTGTGATCCCCAGCATTGCAGAAGTCAACAACAGAGGGAAACTCTCAAGATTTACAGTTTAAAAAAGGAAGAATAAAGGTGGAAAAGTACAAAGTACTTCTGAATGCTAGACACTTTCCAACTGCTGTACTAAACTGTTCTAAAATTGAATATTTCTTTTATAAGAAAAACCATCAATGTGTATGTTTAAAGTGTCTTCTAAAACATACATCTAACTACATTAAAATATTAAAATCATAGGTCCATTTCAGCCAATAAAACCAAAATCAAGCAAACAGAAAACATAAACATGGACTGCCTAAAACATATCTTGGACATACGAACAGGCTTTATATCTGAACAATGATATACAGCACCATTAAGCAACGTTCTTTTCTAATCCCTGAGCTAAATAGCTAAAGAAGGGCTTCTCTTTCATTGTGGCCTGGCTACTCCGATTAGCTGCATAGCAGCTCTCCATAAATAGTTAAACTTCACAGCAATCAAGCTACTGAACCTTCCTGCTTCCCTTTCTCATCATGAAAGGGAAGAATCTAAATCTATTTTTATTAGAAACTGACAAGTCAACACTACATGAAGGAAGGACCCAGTAGCTCCCACAAACACCTTAAGCTTTATTACTATATGGAAAATATGCTAATAGTCTCCTAAAAGGCAAAGTCACACTGTGTAAATAAATGGGTGTCTTTAAGTGTCTGCCCTATTATTCACACCCCTGCACCTCATAAAAAAAAAAATATCAGGCAGTGAAACTTTGGTATCTCCCTCGCAAGATATGAATCTTTCCATTCACAAGTTATAAACGCATTACTTGCATAATTATATTTACATACTTAGCATATTTGTACAAAGTATTTTAATAGTCTTTTGCTTTGTATACATTTAGAATATAAAGATCTTAATGAATAGCTTTTTTCCCCTAATTACTTTTTAGTTCTTTTCACTCAAAGTCCAGCCCTTAATTCCTACCCAAGCAAAAGCTGACCCAAGCTGAAGTTCATTCTGAGCGCCAGCAGATTGGCGCCAGCTTTTAAGTGCTTTTTCCAAACCTTGAATAAAATCCTAAATAATACAAGATGGTGTTCAGATGCTTCTATTTGCCACAAAAATAAATAAATAAAATAGAGATTTTGGATTTCACAAAAATAAATAAATAAAATAGAGATTTTGGATTTTTTTTTTCTTGGTTCTGTTTACCGCCCAACATAGTATGAAAAGATGTATTGCAAAAACTTTGGGCCAAAGGTCACAAGATCCGAAGAGATACAAGAAACTACAACTCGTGGGATCGCATCCCTCGCCAACCACGATGTGGAGTGATGCACCGAGACGCATCGTTGCAAGCACAGTGCCCAGACCACCGGAGTGCACCGGGCTGCAGGCACAGCGTTGTGTCGGGGTGCAAGAAAGGAGGAACGCGAAGCGCGTGTGGCTGCAGAGGCCTGGGAGGCAGAGCGGGGCTGGCGAGCACGCCCCACGGCAGAGCCCGCCTGGGGCACGCAGGGCGCTGCGCTCTCACCCGCTGCGGGGCGCTCCATGGTCGCGGCGCGGAGGCGGAGACCCAGGGGGCGCAGGGCGGCGGGGGCGCTGGCCGCAACGGCCAGGCCTGCAGAGGCTCGGAGACCCGCAAGTCGCAGCATCCCCGGCACCCGCCGCTTCGGGAGGAGCCGGAAGGGGCCGACCCGGCCGGGAGCGGGTACCCGGATTGGGGCCGGGCTCGGGAGGCGGGGCGGTCCCCGGAGGCGCGCTGGGCTCCGACCTCTGGCCGCCCTCCCCTATTTCCTGCTGCGCGGCCCTTCCCGTCCCACGCTTCGAGGGGCGAGATTGGGACCAGCTGAAAGCATTCCTTGGCCTGCTGTCTCTTGAGAACCCCAGTGTTTGGTTTTGCCTGGAGCTTTGAAAGCACAGTTCTGATTGCAAAATGTGGGAAGAGCGAAATGTACAAGAGCAAGGTCTTGCACGTCGGTATAATGAGATGCTTTATTTTCTTTGCTTTACTGAAAAAAGAAAGAAAGAAAAAAAAAGAAAGAGAAAGAAAGAGCCAAATTGGGACGCCGTCTGAAATTTTTTTTAACAGCAGTCTAATAGCTACAAGTTAAAGTAGCTAGATGGGTGGAAATCATCTACTGGGTTTTGTAGAACAAAGTCCTCAGTCTATGAGTAAAATAGAAGAGAAAGTAATTTACTTTTTAAAGAAATAGTAAAATGTAAATATTTTTTGTCTTACTACAGAATACTGTTGGCTTTTCCCAGCTAGGAGTGGTGTTATTATGTTTGTTTTTACTGTTAGTGGTGGTTTGTTTGGAGCGTTGCCCTGAGCAAGTAGGTACACATAATTGTTATAGCAAACGTTATATTTTATTATGCTCCGGGTCATCACACAAACTTCACACTCTAAATTCCTAACTGCGGTTCTAAGCCTACATCGCAAGGTGTTCATCTGTGCAATGTATCTTAGCTAAAGGTCGGGTCCCAAACCTATCTACCCAAGGCTGCTCACCTTTGTATCTTAGCTGAAGGTCAGGTCCAGCCTCTAACAGAAGTTTCCAATTGGAGGGTCAGGATCCTGAAGGAGACTCTCCAGTCCCATGGTAAATTAAGGTGGTGTCTCTTTCCAGATGTGCAGAGCAGGTCATTGCTCTTGGTCTCTGCTCATATACTGCACAGTGGGCTTTGTAGAGTTCTAATCATGTGTCTGGCGGGCTTGAGTGAATGATGTCACTGGGTTCTGGTTATCAGGTGAACTTCCTGACTAAGCAATTTTTACATATCTAAAGGACTTTTTTTACTATGCTCATTACAGGGGTTGTATGTTTTAATTCAAGAAAATAGGGTGCTGTACTGTCAAAAACAAATTGATCCAACCCACTTTGAGAACACTTCACCTATCACATATATACCTTAAATGGGCATAAAAACAAAGACCAAGACCCTCCACATAACTACAGTAACTGACACAAGTTGTCTTAGTGGGATAGCCTTCATCACCATACTCCAGAACTGTGTAACTAGAGTTCAAGACCAGCTTGGGGTACATAACAAGTTCCAGATCGACTCTATCTTAATAATAATAATAACAGGACTGAGAGATGGCTCAGCTGTTAAAGGCTAGGCTCACAACCAAAAATATAATAATAATAATAATAATAATAATAATAATAATTCAAAGTTGGCATGAAGAACATATACTGAAAAACCTCAAAAGGGGTTACTATGACTTCTAGCTGTCTGCTTTCTATACCTGTAGCACCAAGAATCTGGTAAAGACACACAAAGAATTTCTTACTTAATGTTTAAGCTTCCAGCCCTTTTTGTGCATGTAAGATAGTCTTTTTAAAGGAGCAGATTATCCAGCCACAGAGAAAGAACCAAAAATAAGTAAGGGAGATTGAGACAGGAGGATCTTGAATTCAAAGGCTAGCCTGGGCTACATGGGGAGTTCTTGGCCAGTTAGGCTGGGTAGGGTAGGGAATATGACACGCTTGGAGCTAAAAGCGATCTAGAAGCCACAGGCAGGGAAATAATTCTTTGCCTTTCCCTCTTCTGCCTGGAATTAGAACATTTCTCTTAGTAGGAATTGTTTTCCATTTTAAAGGTATATCTATGTAACTGGAGAGTAGAAGCAGCAGAATGAAACAGCAAGATTAACATGTAAAGGCCAGTTTGCAAAGTCTGGAGCCCCCACCCCCACCCCAGGTGTTGTGTAACAAATAGCATAACCCAGAAAAAAATAATGCTGTACAAACCTGGGAGAAGCCAGTGCTGTACCTCATGTGTGGTCCGATGTTTTGGGATTTCTTTCCTGGACTCACAAGCCAACTCCTGTATTTCCTCTTTTAAAAATGCAAACCCAAAACAAAGTGTTTCTATGTCTAATCCTGCATCTGTGGTGCAATCCTTCGTTTTGCAACATGACTTCCAGTAGTAGAATGGGAACACCAACCTAGCCATAAAACCTTTGACTGATAGATTGAAATCTATCCTGTCTGAAAGATATGCTGGGACAATGGAGGCCCAGAATTTGTGGAAGTAACCAACCAATGACTAGTCTAATTTGAAAAAAAGGGAGCCCATGCCTGAAACTGCCTGGGTAACCAAGAATCAGAGACTGGATATCCCAGAGACCTAGAATAGTAAAAAAGAAAAAAGATTTCTAATGATATTTTACTATATTCATAGGTCTGGTGCCTAGCCCAGTTATCATCAGAGAGGCTTCTTCAAGCAGTTAATGGGAACTGATGAAAAGATCCACAGCCAATCATTAGATAGAGAGAGAGAGAGAAAGAGAGAGAGAGAGCCCAAATTGGACATCTCCATCAGGTTCCTCCCTTCAAAGTTCTGGGAATGCTAAGGAAGATTATAGGAGGCAGAGTGGTCCAGGACACCAGAATCAACTAAGCAGGGTTCATATGGGCTCACAGACATTAAAGAGCCGCTGGTCTTCCAGCCATCTTAGAAGACTAAATTTGGGTCCTACTATCAAAGGAACGCAGTAACGACAACAACAAAGCAGATGAACTTGCTAGAACGAGTGAAGGCTAGCCACCAAAAAGCAATAATAATTAAATATAAAAATAACCATCTTCCATCTTTTGGGCTGTAACCAGAATAGGAAGCTAATTCTGGGGTGAGTCTCCCCACTTTAAATATTATGATCAAGAAAATGTCTCACTAAGATGATATTTTGTTTATACTCAAACAAGTAAAGATTGCCTGGAAATCAGAGGGCAGAGCAAGCCAGACAGAATTAACGGTAAAGGCCAGTCAGGCAGTGGTGGCTCACACCTTTAATCCCAGCACTTGGGAGGAGGAAACAGGAGATGATATAGCTGGGCAGAGAGAGGAAGTGGTGAGGCAGGCAGAGACAGGAGTTTGCCCCCTTTGGTCTGAGAAGTCATAGACGCCAAGAGGTGGCTATGGCTTGCTTCTTTGTCTCTCTAATTTTTCAGCGTTTACCCCGATATCTGACTCTGGGTTTTTATTATTAAAACCAATTAGGATTCAAGCTACACCTCACTTAGGTTGATTATAGATCTAATCAGGTTGGCAACCAAGATCAACCATCTTTTGAAGAGAAGTGGCACCCTTGCTGCCCCAGAGGACCGGCGCTACTGTTACGATGTGCTAGGAATATGTGTGCCTGGACCACCTTCCACCTGTGCCTGCCCTGGCAATCTCTCCTACCACATTATTGTTTCCCACGTTAGTCCACGCAAAGGCAGAAACTGCGTTTTCAAATCTTTTTGTTGTCAAGTACACACAGGTCACTCTATGGGTATTTATTTAAGGAATGAGTAAAATCTTTAGACCTTTAACTACTCATCTCTATCAAAAATAAATACTCGGGCTGGAGAGATGGCTCAGCGGTTAAGAGCACCGTCTGCTCTTCCAGAGGACCTGGGTTCGATTCCCAGCACCCACATGGCAGCTCACAACTGTCTGTAGTTCCAGTTCCAGGCAAAACACCAAGGCAAATAAATAAATAAAAGTGTTTTTAAAAAAAATAAATAAATAAATAAATAAATAAATACTCAGCACACCCAGATGAGTTTCAGGAAGAAAGAAAAGAAAGGAAAGAAAGAGGAAAAGGAGACAGAAGGAAGGAACATCATGGGCAACCTTAATGTTTTTAAGCTTCTCCAGCCTGAAGCTAAAAATCAGTTGCCATTGGCATCTGTGATAAAAAAATCTCCTGGATGTTTTCAGTTATATCTGGCTGTTCCCAACTGTGTCTGCTGTTGCTAATGAATTAACCCAGACTGCCCCTCATTCCTAGAGCTTGCCTCAGTTAGCTCTCCCGATCCAGTTGACTCCATCAGGAAGCCATCTTTCACCAGAACCTGCTGGCTCACAGGGCTGCTGTGGATTCTCCAGGCAGGTCTTCATGGGATGGTCCTTTGCAAATGAGACCAATTCTTCTTGATACATTGTATTCTGCTAGGAGGTTGGCAGAATCAACAGTGTTATTGAGAGCCACTCAGAGTTACAGAATTTGTTGAGATAGTAAGTTCCCTTGGAACACACCCAGTCTTTTTTCTTTGTGTAGGACAGGGTACACTGTCAAGATGGCTACACTGAAGGGTTCGGGTTCAAATTCCTACATGGTTCTTGTAGCAAGAGTTATCATTGACCTTCAGAACTTGTTGCTAGATGGCTCATTCAGCCTACCAGACTCCTTTCTGTATAGACAGGGGCCTCACCTCTATTTGTGGCTATCATCCTTTCGCTGTGAACATCTAACAGAACAGTTTTTTCTAATTCTTATTCTTGAAACTTGTTTGTCCTACATATAAATGACAGATGCAAAAGGAGATGAAGTCATACAGTTTTACAGGACAGAGACAAATATCAACACAAAACTAAGTCTCTTGGTAACCAAGGGGTGACTCAGGATGACATTCCGTTGTGTCGGAGGGGAACCATAAAACATATTCTTTGTTAACATAACATTTTAAGATACCTCCTACAGACACCACCCCCTCCCCTGTTTTTGTTGCAGAGGCTTTAACACAGTACATCTCATATCCTAATCACCTGCTCTACGACTATACCACCAGCTCCTATCCGGATTTAATACTATCTTTTCAGTAACCGTGCAATTGAGAAAGGTTTGATAAAATTAGCTAATAGAATTTAAAAATTCAAAATTATTTTCAACAGCTCTAACTACAAATCTAGAATTCCTGTTTTTTGGTGAGTCACTTGTGTTGTTTTATAGAAAACTCTTTAAATGCAGGAGAATTTATAGAACGAATTAAAACATTATTTCTGGGCTAGAAATGAAGCTCTATGATAGAAGAGCATTTGACCTGCATTTGCAAGAATCTGTGTTCAGTCCTCAGAGCCACAATATATTATATAAATCAGAAGTCTTCGGTAGTGCTATTGATGTATATTAAAATATATGCATACATGCACTATGATTGCATACATTTCATTAAATCAGATTGTATACAACACTAACATGCTTTCTAATAGTGCAACATATTAGAAACAATTTCCCATGTCATTTAGTATTTTTTATATCACAATTTCAACTTTGTGTAAGATACCATAGTGATCCAATTTATTGTTAACTTTAATTATTCAGTCTCATTTAAATTCATCTCAGTGTTTCATTATTAATTATTTTGATTGAAAGAGACACCCACACATCAGGGACTTCCTCCGGGAACCCAAATTAAACCCAAACCACACCCAAACACCTGTTTTCACCGAGAGATCCTTTATTCAGTAGTTAAAGTGGCTGTTTTTTGACTCAGGCAAAAAATATGACAGCAAATGACCTTCTAGGTATAATTTTTAAGGTGAGAAAGATGAGAGGTCTGTGCTACAGTGGTCTAGGATGTGATGATGAAGGAGATAGGGGAAGGGGGAAGAAGCAAGGGAAAGGGGACCGGGGTCCCCAGAGGGACAAAGGACAGCCTCTGGACAGAGAGGAGACAGACTTGGCTCATAGGCAAATGCCGGTTTATGAAGGTACAGGGGGAAATCCCCTGTTGCTGGACTTCAATACTTTGATAGCTGGAGTTTGATAGTCAGCCTCAGGGGGAGGAAATCGCCAAATAATAAAATAGACCTTAGTGGCTAGCTTTAGGAATGTAATTTAATGGTTTTTAGCAAGGCAGAGGGAATGGGGGAGAAGGGTAAGGCCTGCCAGGGTCACATATTCTAGTGGGCTAGTACCCCTTCAATGCTAATTTTTGTCATTCTTTGAAAATATTTTATTATTTTCTTAGTTTTTAACTATTTTTAATTATGTGTGTGTGTCTGTGTACAGGAATGTTCATGTGAATGCAATTCCCTTTCAAAGCCGAAAGAGGATGTTGGATTTTTAGAGCCGGATATCAGCTGCTATTGTGAGTTGCCCAATGTTGGTGCCAGAAAATGAACCCAGATCTTTTTATACATGTTTTTTTAACTGTTGAGACATCCCTCTAGCCCCAGCATTTTATTTCTTAAAATAAATTCCCAGAAAAGGACTTGATAAGTAAAAGATCATGACTATTTATAAGGTTTTTGAACCATATTGTCAAATGATCAATCAAAATGTTCAAGCAAATGTATGTATAGGCTCCACACAGTGGTGCATACTTGTAAGCCCAGCACTAAGGAGGCTAAGGTAGGATGACTGTCACAAGTTCAAGACCAGGGCAGACTACACAGTAAGTCTAAAGTTAGCCCTGAGCTCCATAGCAAGACCCAATACCCCCACACCCTAAAAAAATTACAGACTTAGAAGCAGATTTTGGAAGTTCATTAAATTTTACTACTTTGAAGTTCTTCCTTTATTTTTCATTTCCAAAGTGCAAACTTGTTTTAGGTCTTATTTGTTTGATTGTTAATAAATCTGAATATTGTTTTGTTGAGTCTCAGAAAATGTTCTACTTTGAACTTCAACTTCAAAG
This sequence comes from Sigmodon hispidus, assembly GCA_004025045.1. NCBI lineage: Eukaryota > Metazoa > Chordata > Mammalia > Rodentia > Cricetidae > Sigmodon > Sigmodon hispidus. The sequence goes on from PVIH01013157.1 coordinate 35,490, forward strand.
CCCTGGGAAGCAACAAATGTCAGAAAAAGCCTTCCCTGAGGTCCACTTGCCTAAAGACCAGATCCATCAAAGAGGAGACAGATGGTTTTTAGCCCTTCAACTTCAACTTTATTAACCAGGGAATATTAAACTGAAATCATAGAGGGTGAACCCAAGTATTTATCACTATAAGAAATTTCCGCTGAGCCATTCTTCATGGCCCGTAGAACTTATCTACTACCTCTTTGAACTTCATCACCCAGTTCTTTATCTCTCTCCTTTGAAGGGTGTTTAATTATCTGGCCTATTGTTTGTTGTTTATTTTGGTTCAGTTTTGGTTTTGGTTTTGGTTTGTTTTACTTTGTCTTTAGACTAGCTCTCCTGTTACCCAGGCTGGCCTCACACTCATTATGAAGCAGAGAATGACTTTGAATTCTTCACCTCACAAATATTGAGATTGTACATGTACCCATCACACCCCGATCATGCCATTTTTTAATATAACTTCCATGAACATCTACATATTAATATGTGTTTATGTTTATTCCTATAATTTGTCTATTATCTTTATGTTGAAGAATCTTCAGAAGATAGAAGGAACATTTCTTCACTCCTGAAGAGTCAGATATATTTGATAGTCATTTACATGTCTTTATACAGCAAACACTTGCTTACTTTGTTCTAACATTATCTTTTGCTTCTACTTCATAAAACCTATTAATGATTTTAAGTTGGGGAGGGGCTGTTGTTTTTGTCTTTCTGTTTTAGAGACAAGGGCTAATGTGGTCCATGCTAGCCTCTAACTCACTGTTGAATCAAGGATGACCTTGGACTTCTCATCATCCTGACTCTACCTCCCAAGTGCTATGACTACAGTTGTGCCCCATCACACCTGATTTATGTGGTGCTGGGGATTGAACATGGGACTTCAAGTTTACTAGGCCAACCCTCTACCAACTGAGCTACATCTCCAGCTCAATACTTCGTCTCATATATATAATATATATATATAATTTTTTAACTTTATTTATTTATTTGCCTTGGTGTTTGCCTGGAACTGGAACTACAGACAGTTGTTAGCTGCCATGTGGGTGCTGGGAATCAAACCCAGGTCCTCTGGAAGAGCAGATGGTGCTCTTAACCACTGAGCCATCTCTCCAGCCCCATATATATATATAATTTGCTTCAACTTGTTCTTTGTATTTTAATTATAAACAATAGTTTTATGAAAGTTAGATAATCAGTTATTTTATATTTTGATTTCAGTTAGCATTTTTATAACTTTGTTTTGGTAACTTAAAATATTTCTTCTTTACAATTGTTTCTTTGCTTATGTTAATTTTTATTACATTTACTTATTTGGGGATGCACACAATATTCAAGGGTCCATTCTCCCTTTCTTCTATGTGGGACCAAAGGATGGAGCTCAAGCCCTCAAGCTTCACTGAAAGCAAATCAACCTTTGTTTGATTGATTGTTTGATGGCAGGGTCTTATTCTAGCCCAGGCTGGCCTCAAACTCACAGCACGTTTTGTGACTCAGCCTTTTAAATGTTGAGATTACAGGCATGAGCCACTACATCAACTCCAAAAAGACCTTGTACACTCTATTAAAAAGTTCACATCTCCCAATTCATTAAATTGCTTTAAAACACTCATGAGAAGCAGAGGAAAGAAGTGGGAATATGGTAGCAAAACACTTCGGGAAAAATTCAAATGGGTGAATCCTAGAAAGTTTGCTTATTTATGCATTCTGTGTTTGTTGCATCCTGTCAGCTTCCCTGCCTATGATATAGCTATGAGGGCCAAAGCTGAGAAGCATCCCTTTGTTTAGGAGAATGCTGAGGCATAGACTCAGGGCTTCCACACATGCTCAGTAAGGCCCCTACCACTGAGCAACAGTCCTAACCCCAGAACTGAGATTTGACTCCAGGGACCCATATGGAAAAGGTTGCCAGAGCTACTATAAAACTTTGTTCTACCAGGAAAACTCAAGGACAAGTCTCCTATGAGTGGTTTGGGTCTTAGATAGCCCCTAAAGTCCAAGGAAACAAAGATTCTAACCCAAGGTAGTAGAGCACTACTGGGGGACAGGCCTGATGGATGGAAGTAAGGTCACTGAAGGGTACCCTTGAAGGAGTTATTGGATCCCAAAATTACCATTCATACTCTCTATCTGGTCCTCTCTCTCTCTCTCTCTCTCTCTCTCTCTCTCTCTCTCTCTCTCTCTCTCTCTGTGTGTGTGTGTGTGTGTATGTGTATGTATCTCCCATCTTTGACAAAGTAACTGACCTTCCTTCAGCAACACACTCCTGGCCATGAAGCTGTGTGCTCTGCTTCCTCACAAGCCCCAAAACAACCGAGCAAGCTGACCATCATGAGAAACCTTCGAAACCATGAGCCAAAATCTTTTCTCCTCTCAGTTGATTATTTCAGACATTTTGTCACTGACATAAAAAAAAAAAAAAAAAAACTACCTAAAACATGTGGCCACAGGTCCTCAAATATATGTAGTACCTCAGGCTGACTAGATTTCATTGGATCCTTCCATCCCTTTGGACCTGTCTCTACATTTAACATTTGTTGTGGAACAGAGTGTTTGACTATGTAAAGGTGTGTTGCTATTTCACCTTGCCTGCCTATAGCACCTTATTGGTCTAAAGTTTATGTAGTGGTGCACGCCTTTAATCTCAGCACTTGGGAAGGAGAGGCAGACAAATCTCTGTGAGTTCGAGCTCATCCTGATCTACAGAGTAAGTTCCAGGACAGCCAGAACTGTTATATATAGAAAAGAAAAAAAGAAGAAGCTGAATGGCCAATAGCTAGGCAATAGAGGGATATATGGGGCTGATAGGCAGAGAGAATAAGTAGAAGAAGGAATCCAGGCTCACAAGAGAACAAAGGGGAAAGTGAGGCAGGTGCCAGACAGACAGACAGACATGGAGGAAGCAGGGAAGTAGGACATAGAGAATGAAAAAAGAGAGAGAAAAAAAAAACTCCTGAGGCAAAATGTTGATGAAGAGAAATAGATTAATATAAGTTATAAGACCTAGTGGTGGGGAGCTGGAGAGATGGCTCAGAGGTTAAGAGCACTGGCTGTTCTCCAAAGGTCCTGAGTTCAAATCCCAACCACATGGTGGCTCACTGCCATCTATGATGAGATCTGCTGCCCTCTTCTGTAGATACATATGCCATAATACTATATACATAATAAATAAATCTTAAAAAAAAAAAACCTATTGAGAGAAGCCTAAACTAAGGGCAAGCATTCGTAACGCATAATAAGTCTCTGCCTCGTGGTTTGGGGGCTGGCAGTCTAAGAAAGGCCACTACAAACATCTCATGTTTCATTTACTTACCTATGTGATGCACGTTCAGTGACAGAGCTGGTATCTCCAAAGCAGTGTGAACATGGCATATATCTCAGACCTCTATCATAGTCTTCCACTGTTGCAATGGCTACTGATTTACCAGACTTTTGTAACTCATCTTGAATTTCAGTTTGGCATTAAGAAAGCACTAGAAAATTTAGTTTTAACTTCTGGATTTAATTTCTTTTCCCTGGTAGTGAATAGCTCTGGTTCTGCCTGTTCCCAAGGTAACAGCACAGTGAAAAGGCTGTTTACCTGTCTAGATTTTCCTCTTGGTCTTAAGGCCTGGACTTTCTCCAGCTGCTTTTATCCTTATTAAGACTTTATCTGGAGGATTTCTTTTTCTTTTTCCTTCCTTGTTTATCTCAATTTATTTTTTAAAAGAAGAAAAAGAATCTCAAATGAAATTTCCAACAAGGGACAATTTCTGGCTGTGGGCTTATCTGATGGTTTCATCCCCAGGTCTGTCACTGAGTCTGAGGGCTCTCATCCCCTTTCCTTCCCTGAAGATGGTGTGCCCATTTGTGGTTTGTGAATTTCCCCAGTAGATAGCTTCAAGAAAGCCCTGCTTCCTCTCCTACCCCTAGGATCCTTGCCACATATAAGTAGAGTGACCAGTTATCCTAATGGCCCTTGAACAACTTCATTTTAGAGCTGAAAACTCTGTTCCAAGAAACCATTAGTCCTGGGGCTGGAGAGATGGCTCAGCAGTTAAGAGCACTGACTGTTCTTCCAGAGGACCTGAGTTAGATTCCCAGCATCCACATAGCTAACAACTGTCTGTAATTCCAAGATCTGACACCTTTACACAGTTATGCATGCAGGCAAAACGCCGATTCACATAAAATAAAAATAAATATTTTTTTAAAAAAGAAAGAAACCATGCTGTACCTGACCCCACTGTGAGTCACAATTAACCCTTTCTTGAAGTGGTTTTTGTCAGCTATTTTGGCATAGCCACTAGAAAAGGAACTAATACAGTGAATCAAAGGGGAAAAATGTTTCAGACAGACCTCTACCCACTCAACTGCACCTCACCACCAAAAGGGAGGAGAGCCCTTTGAACTGTAAGTGTCAGCAAAGATGTGGAAGAGGCATTAATATACAAGATTAGTCTCGCCAATGAGTGGATTAATCCAACTGGAGTATCAGGAATAACACATTCCAGGCTTATGCAAGACAATGCAAGGGGAAGTACCTACGCTGGTTGATTGGTTCAGATAACAGAAGGCCTGGAATCATCCACCATCCTGAGGTTGAGATGTTAATCCTGAGATTAATTCATGAAAAAAAAACCAATTTAAATTTTGAGCCAAATTTAAAGCAAGCTTTATTAAAATCTTTAATACTGACTTTGGTGGTCTGAAAGAAAATGGTCCCTAAAGGGACTGGTATTAATGAGAGGTGTGGCCTTGTTAGAGTAGGTGTGGTCTTGTTGGAGGAAGTGTGTCACTGTGGAGAAAGGCTTTGAGGTCTCATATATGCTAAAGTCATGCCCAGTGAGACAGATTACTTCCTGTTGCCTGTGAGTCAAGATGTAAGAAACCTCAGCTGTCTCCAGCACCATCTCCTCCTGCACATTGCCATGCTCCCCACCGTGATGATAATGGACTAAACCTTGAAAACTGTAAACTTCCATTTCAATGAAATATTTTCCTTTATAAGAGTTGCCATGGTCATGGTGTCTCTTCACAGCAATATAAACACTAAGACACTGACCAAGGTGGACTTCCTGGAGCTACCAGCTGAGTGGCACAGAGACACTTGTTGTTTAGGGCTTATATGGTCAAAACTCATAGACCATACTTTCCCAAGAGGCTTTGTTGTTATTTGTCAGGAACTACAGGTCCTAACATTCTAGGAAGTTACTTGGTCTTTGGGCAGGTGGGGCTTACAGGTTAATTTTGGTTATTTCAGAAGCCATGTTAGAATCAAAGCTAGGCAAAGCAACTGGGATTGTGGTGCATAAAAAGTGGGTTTGTGCTGGGTAGTGATGGTGGCACTGGCCATTAATCCCAGCACTCAGGAGGCAGGTAGATTTCTGATGGCAGCCTAGTCTACAAATCGAGTTCCAGGACAGCTAGGACTGTTGAATAGAGAAACCCTGTCATGAACCCCCCACCCAGAAAAATAGAACTGGGGTTGCTAAAGAAACTCTGACTTTGGAACAGACACATAAACAATTACTATGAAAGGTACATCTTTCAGGACCATACAAGACTTATAGAGTTAGAGAAATGAAGACCCAAAACCAAGTTTAAAGTAATACTACAATAATCTCAGTGTCAGAGATAGAAACTTAGACAAAAATGTTGACCTAAGAAGTAAAATAAAAATGACACATTTAAAAGTGTGCAAGACAGTAATGACCAACTCAGCAACTGATAATACAGATAAAGAGACAATAAGTTGTCTGGTACCAGCAGCACATTTAAGTGGGGCAAAGTGAGTATCCTCAGGGCACCCCAGAACAAAGAGAAGAGGGAGAAGAAAAAGAGGGGTGAACTCAATAAACAAAATGATGGAAGACATGTAGGAGGGTGTCATAAAATAATCCTTTTGTACACTGTGAAGACGTGTTGCTTTCACTGGATTTATAAAGAGCTAAATGGCCAATAGGTATGTAGGAAGAAGTTCGGAGGAAGTGTGAGAACACTGGAAAGAAGGCGAACAGAGTCGCCAGCCAGACCCAGTGGAAGTAGGAGGTAAACATGCTGAAAAACGGTAATATCACGTGGAAGAGCAGAGATCATAAAGATGGATTAATTTAAGTTGAAAGAACTAGTTAGTAACAAGCCTAAGCTATCAGTCGAGCATTTACAATTAATAATAAGGCTCTGTGTGGTTATTTGGGAGCAGGCTGGGTGGGGGGTGACACAGACATGACATACTCCACCAACAGAAGGTAAGGAACCCCCTGATCTCTCACAAATCTTTACTTAAGCCAACAACCAAATTAACAAATTCTTGTAATTCACTTCAGAAAATAACACTGATCTGAGATGTAGAAAGAGCACAGGTATGGCTGTGTCTGGAGGCTATGATTGCAAACTCCCTAAAGTTTCATAGAAATCATAGGAGTTAGGCTTCCACATGCCAACAGAATGGCAGCCAGCTGAGCTAGATCTTAAAGGGCAAGGGGAACTGAAGTGTCACTCTAATTATTCTTTATCAATAAAAATTTAGGTATCAGATATTGGGGTAAGAGCCTGAAAGATCAGAGCAGCAGAGAAGCCACCAGCCCTCCTTCCTGTTCAGCTCCTTCCTCCAGACTGCGCAATCCACACCAGATCCCTCCCCACCCTGCCTTACTATTTCCTCTATCTGTTCTTAGTCCTCCAAAACCTCTGTGGTTTATTTTGGTCAGCTAGTGGCTAGCTAGCTCTATCCTCTGACTCCACACAAGCTTTTTTGTTTTGTTTTATCACAACATGATTAGAATATCACACAACAGAGGGCCCTGAGCTTGGCTCTATTTAATATTCAATAATGAGAAATACCGAGGAGATAGGGAAGAACTGAACGTCATGTGGGGAAACAAAGTCAGATGGAGATGAACGTACTCACACAGGGGAGCAAATTAGTAAAGATGCTCTTGGCAAACATTTGAATAGGGGCATGACTGTGAGTGCTATTATTTATTTGTCCTTTTGTTTATTTATTCTTTATTTATTTATTTTGTAGCCCCAAGGATTTAACATTGAACACCCAGTGTATATCCCTACTCCTTTGCTTAGGTTTGGTGGTGGTGGTGGTATTTGTTTTTTAAGCAAGATCTGTTTAGGTAGCCTAGACAGGCTTTGGATTTCCTCTGAGGCCCTAAGTGATCCTCTCTTCCTAGTCCTCTGAGTAGCTGCAATTATATGCCTGTACCACAGACCTCTGACTAAGAGCTTTTTGCTAGAGATGTCAGTTTCAGTGTTTTTTTGCTTGTCTGTCTGTCTGTTTGAAACAGGGTCTCCAGTATCCCAGACTGGTTTTGGACTTCCTAAATAGTCAAGGATGACCTTGTTATATTATTTCTTTAAAATAATGTAGCTATTTTTATTATATATATTATTTATTATATAAATAATCTAATTTTAGTCATTTATTTGTTTTGTTTTTTATTTATCTTTATTTCCATCCATGCATTCATTTATTTATATGGTACAGGAAATTGAACCCAGGGCTTTGCACATGCTAGGCAAATGCTCTACCCATCAACTATACCTCTCTTTTTACTTTCTACTTTGAGACAGGGTCTCACTAAACTGCTTCAGACTCACTATATAGCCCAGGCTGCCCTTCAGTTTTCATCATCATCCAGCTCCAGCCTCCTAAGAAACTGAGGATGAGAGGTCTCCATGGTGAGACCTGGTTTGCAATCTTTAGTTTTATTCTCCAGAGTAGTTCTCTTCTAGACCACATTCTGAACAGATGCCAGGTTGGCAGATTATGATTAGCAGCTCTAATTAGGCCTCTTGTATGTGCTTAATACTGGGGATTAGCTCCTCGTGTAACAGTTCATTTTACAAGATTGTTTAGCCCAGTGATATGGTTTCTGGCCATTTTTAGTGTTATAAACCTCATTAACTTACTTGCCAATAAATCATCTTTCTTTCATGATTTTTTAAATTGATGTTTTTTAAGATTTTTTTTAGACACTAAAAGGACAGTGTTAAAAGCTGAATCGACTACCTGTTGTTTCTGGACCAGTGGGGCTGTGTATGTGAAGTTTTCATCAGCCAGAAAGGGATGCAGTTTGTGTCTAAATCTGTCATTGCCCATCTTCAAAGGGTATGATAGTTCCTTAGTTAAGGAGATGTTAACAGACTAGTGGAAGGTTAGTGTCTGTGTTGACATGCTTTCTTTCTACTACTAACTGTCATGTCACTGTACATTTGATATAAATATTTCTCGTTTTTATTTATGGGACCAATAGCTAAAGCAGAGGTCATATATGATTGACAAGATGAATTTCATTTGTATTCTGGGTTGGACATAATTGACAATTATACTCCGAGATTTTCTTTGAATATTGTAAGAATTTGGAAGTATAAGAAATGAGGAAGAAAGAGAAAGTATAAAAATGAGCAAGAGAGTGGAAGATTCCGATTCAACAATGGTGAAAAGAAACTCAAGTCTGTTCCCCGTTAACTCGAAAGGGCTTCCTTAGAGATCATGGGCTGTTTTGGAGACTGAGTATTTTACAATGTTTCTTAATTTTATTTTTCCCCCTAAGTATGACAAAGTTACAAATCAAAGAATAAGCTTTTTTTGTCATCTTTTAATCCAGTTGTGTAATAAGCACCAGAATTATAAACAAACTGAAACAGTCCCTTCAGCAAGCAGATTTACCCAAGATCTTCTGATATCTTTCAGTCTTTATTACATCATAGCAAATTTTATAGACATCACTTGTATATATAAACAAGTACTATTTACATCAGTTTTACTGAGTCATTTTCAAGGAGCTGTTTCAATGGTTTTGTTTTGGCCTGTAGTGTGTTATTTATACTAAATTACAATGCATTTGTCACTTACTGCCTCCTCCTCCTCCTCCTCTTCTTGTAAAATTGAGGGTCTTGAGCATGCCAGGAAAATAATTCTCCCACTGTTCTACCACTGAGCTCAGCCCTCAGGTCCCCAGATTACGTTTGTTTAGCCAGTCCCTGGATCATGAAGATTTGGGAATGACTGGTTTGTTGTTGTTGTTGTTGTTGTTGTTTTGCAGTTCTGGTTTCTCTCTCTTTCTTTGCTTCAGTTTCTTGAAACATGTATCAAAAGTAAACTCATAAAGCTAAGAGAAAAGTTCCTTTTTTATATCTTAATTTTTTTTTTTTTTTTAGGGTGGGAAAAATAAAGGGCTATAAGCAGAGCATCCAGTAAACTCATTCCTGTTACTCCAGCACTTGGAAAGCTGAGGCAGGAGAATTGCTGCAAGTTTGAGGCCAGCCTAGGCTACATGGTAAGCCTCAGGTAAGTCTGAGCCACCATGTAAGATTGTGTCTCATCCTGACTCAATAGAAAGAGAGAGGGAGAGAGAGAGAGAAGGAGGAGCTAGTTTTCCAAAATCTTTTACTACCCTATGTTTATTACTTGAACTTCATCCTTCTTTCCCACCCTGAGTCTGGCCTTGAACTCTTGAACTTCCTGTCTTCACCTCTTAATGCTAAAATTGTAGGTGTGCTCTACCATGTCTGCCTCAGCCAAACTTCTTACATTATCAGCAATGTTCAGTTTCTTTCTTTTACTCAGATATTTACCGAGCTCGCCACAGAGTACCTCTGGCTTAGTGATGTGGTAAGTAGACATTATTGACTAAAGGCAGCATAGTGAGCCTGACAAAGCTGCATTCTGTGAAAAGGTCTTGAGGGCTTCCCACATAACCAGGTTGCTGTGAAGTCAGTAATTCTTCAGCTCTGCGTTTGAAACAGTTCACCTCTACACACCCTTGTCTTGTTGCTACTATTCTCCGAAACCTTGAGAATGCCAAATAAACCCATCGTTTTCTATTCATTTTTTTAAAAAAACATTTATTTATTTAATTTATATGAATTGATGTTTTGCCTGCATGTCTAACTGTGTAAGGGTGTCACATCTTGGAATTACAGATAGTTGTTAGCTGCCATGTGGATCTGGGATTCAAACTCAGGTCCTCTGGTGGAATAGTCAGTGCTCTTAACCACTGAGCTATCTCTCCAGACCCTCATTTTCTATTCTTTAAGCACCACTGAACACATCCATTGGATGCTGTTCCCCTGCGAGTCCTCTTTATTGAAAGAAGCCAGTTCTTCCTTTGTTCTAATTGCTTATGCTTGTCCCCATCTATATCTTTTCAATCAAAGGGGAATATTCCCTATCCTAAAATTCCTATGTCTGTTTTCACCTCCTTTGAGATAGGCAAAATTCTATTACAGCTAATCCTGTCATTGCATATTTAGGGACTTAAGAAACCCTGTCTGTTTAACATTTGTCACTTTTAATTTCATTTATTTATTTTTGAGACAGGGTTTTGCTATGTAACCCTGGATGGCCTGTTAATTTTTTTTCCAAATAAACAATACATTCGATCTACATTTATTCATTTAAGGCCTAGTCAAATCTATGTTAAAATTTTCCAAAGTAAAATGACAATTCTAGGAAATTTCTAGATACATTAAAACATCTTAAAAGTTGATATTTTAACAATTTGCTCACCAAACTCTGAGTGGCTACATTTTTGTTTTGGCCAATTTTGCCTTTAGTTATTTGTTTATTTTTGTTTTGAGACAGTGAATCATGCAGCCCATGCTAGCCCTAAAGTTACTGTGTAGCTGAGGACAACCTTTTACTTCTGATCCTCCTCCCTCCCCTCTCCAAGTACTGAGATTCCAGGCATAATCTCCTGGGGGAAATTTCTTAGAACAAAGCCATTCTAAAACTCCCCTCTCCATCACCTGTTCGTCCCCTGACTCAGGCCGATGGAATCCCACACCTGGTGTGTCTGAATGGGAGTTACTGGAGCCACACCTGTGACTCCTCCCCGTAGGATTAGCTCGGAATTAGTTTTATTGCTGCTTGAAGAAAGACTGGCTTTCAATTTGAGGAAGACTGCTTTGCAAAGCGGGGTTAGAGTCCCCTAGTAATTTGGCCTCTGTGGGGCACTCCTTTCTCCTCCCTCCCAGACCTGTTGTCGATGTCAGTTTGTATTTCTTCTAGGCTCACCCTCTACTGAACACCCTCAGCAGCAGTAGCTGTGCTGATGTGCTAGACCATTGGTTAAAGCTTCAAGGACTTGGAGAAATGGCTATCAGCACTAATTATTACTAAAATATCAAATTATATAAATGTGCAATTGGTTCTAATGAAACCAATAGTGTCCATAAAACTTTTAGAAAAAAGAAATCCAATAGTCAGTCTTTGTTACTTGGGGAACTGGGTGTGGTAGCTGAGACCTGTAATTCCAGCACTCAGGATACTAGCACTCAGGATACTGAGGTCGTCGAGGAAGCCAGTGAGTTAGAAGCCAGTCTGGTTTACACCAGATTTCGCCCCCAAACACAACGCCAAATAAACAATTAAAATTTAAAAAATGTACTTTGTCTCAGCAATGACTTAAATACAACAACTATGTTGTAAAATAATAGTAATGTTTCTATTGGGATAGATATATTACTGAAGCTAAGCAGATAGGTACATTAGATAAGCCTAAACAAATTACCCAAACAGAAAGTAAATATGCAGTTGCCTAGATCTGGGAGAAGAATATGATTGCTTACAGTTGTAGGTTCTTTTTGGAATGACAAAAATGTTTTGTAATCAGATTTTTGCAATGGACACAATCATATAGACATATGAAAAATAATAGAATTGTATATAATCTACATGGGTGAATTCCTGACATATGAGTTATATCTCAATAAGCTAATAATTTCCAAAAAGGATCACAAATATATTAAACATCACTTTATGATTATTTTACAGCATTTTATTTTTATCTGTTCTTTTGAGGTCACATAGTAAGAATATAGGATCAAATTGTGTATAATATTAAAACCACAGGGATTGTTTGCTACAACTAATATCTTGTTTATATCTTCATGCCAGACAGCCAGATGGCAGAGAGTGATAATGTGATACCCTAATCCTTTAGGAAGACTAGTTTTCTTACTCATAATTATCTGGACCGTTATAAGAAATGCCATATGTATCAACTGTTATATGAGAAATGTAATTTTAAAAGAGAAGGAAAAATGTAAACAATAAAATAGAAACATCGTGATTCCAAGAAGAGCTTCATGCCAAATAAAATGATTACAATGTTACACAAAAAATATTTAGTTTCTCATTTTACTGTATTCTAATCACAAATACCTACTAGGACATGAAAACATGAACTAGATCTTGTTCCTGGACAAAGTTTAATCTCAGCCAAGGAAATGGAAATCCAGTCAAACACAAAGATAAAAGCATTTATTTATTTATTTACGTACGTACTTACTTACTTACTTATTTATTTATTAAGTTTCTTGAGGTTCTTACTATGTACCCAGTCTGGATTGAAAGTTATATAGCTCAGGCTGGCTTCAAAGTTGATTTTCCTGCTTTCATTTTCTGAGTGCTGGGATCACAGAAATGCACCACCATGCTTAGAATGGCATTAATTTACAGAGAATATGGTATTTAAAACTTTTGAAGTATCACCCAGTGGTGGCAGTGCATGCCTTTAATCCCAGCATTCACAGGCAGAGGCAGAAGGATGTCTGTGAGTTTCAGGCCAGCCTGGTCCAGGACCACCAAGTCTACATAGAGAAACCTTGTCTTGAAAAATAGAACAAAACAAAAACAAAAATAAATCTTTGGAGTGTCTTAAGTATTGAAGTCAAAAAAGCTGCATCCAACCTTCGTATTTATTAAAAGCCCAAAGAATTTGAACCATATTATGTTTTCATGCAGAAATTAGGAGTATGCAATAGACTAAAATTAACAGCAAACCTAAAAGCCCTGGGGTTTCTCTTTCCTTCCTTCCTCCCTCCTTCCCTTCCACCTTTCTTTCTGTGTATGTATTTATGGTGTATTGAGGGTGTATGTACAGGTTACATGCACATGCGTGCACAGGCATGTGGAGCCTACCAGTTGATGTTAACTATCTTCCTCCATTGCTCTCCACCATACATATTAAAGCAAGTTCTCTCACTTAAACTCTGAGCTTGGCATTATGGCTAATCTAGCGAGTGAGTTTCTTCTATGGTTTCTGTCTGCACTTTCCTAGTGCTGGAATTACAGATGGGCTGCCACATCTGCCTAGCATTTATATGGGTTGTGGAAATCAGAATTCTGGTCCTCACACACACACATAAAGCACTTTATCCATTGACCCATTTCCTCAGGGTATCTTCTTTTTTGACAGGGTTTTGCTGATAACTCAGAATGGCCTTGACCTCATGATTTCCCTTACTCAGCCTTCTACGCTCTAGAGTTACAGGAATATCATCACATGCAACCAGAAAGTTCCCCTTTTAAACTTTCAAATACACGACGATGGGTAGAGAAAGAAGACTGGCTTCTGCCTCCCTTCTGACTTCACATTCAAGCATGTGATACTTCAGGGTAGAATCGAAACTATATTTAGAAACTTGCTGGTAAGGGACTGTGGAGAATATACTTCTTTATCAGCCCCCGACATGAAGGGAAGAATATTGGCAAGAGCGGTGGTGCAAAACCAGAAATGGTAGCTCAACAAATGATGTATTACTCATTATCATCAATCAGACTATTTTCTGATTTACTGAAAATATATATAATTTTCTAAGACTATACAAGGTCCAGTTTGGGTTTGTCCCTTGATAGTAGGGGCTACAAGCTGCAGAAATGAAGTTTTTCCCTCAGCCACCATCATGGCATAGCTTGAGTCCTAGGCATTTACCATGCTGGCAGGCCCTAAAGTTTGCTACAATTTTGTTTTCCACCCTCTATTACAAGTCTTCAGAATCATGAACAGTATTTTTACATTCCTATCACTTGCTCTAATCACCATGAAGTCACCAATGCAGTGGGACACTGTGAAATCTGTAAAATGGGTCCCTATCTCTTATGACAATGACAGAAAGCTGGAGAATTAGCCAGCATGACATGGGGTGGCATGTGAGGCTTATTTCTTTGTGGAAGTAAAGAGTTCCTTGTGGGCTTTAATTATTAGTACAAGTCAGAAAATTAGATCCTACACACTGTTGTAAATAAATAAAAGTTATGGAAGCAAAGCCATGCCCACTTATTTACATATGATTTGACTGTTTTTGTAGTACAAGCAAATGAAGTCAGGCAGGGGACAGTTCAGTAGGTAAAAATGTTTGCTGCTCAAACATAAAAACTGGAACTCAAATCCCCAAGACACACATAAGAAGTCAGGTGTGGCCATGCCCATCACTATAACCCCAGTGCTGAGGACGATCAGTACCACTTGCTGGTTGTCAGCTTGGCTCCAGGTTCAGTGAGAGACCCTATCTCTAAAAAGTAACATGTAGACAGGAATAGACAGGACATCTGACAACCTTCTTTAGTTTCTACATCAAACACACACACACACACACACACACACACACACACACACAGAGAGAGAGAGAGAGAGAGAGAGAGAGAGAGAGAGAAATTTAAAAACACGCCCATTTCACTGTATAAGGATTAAACAAAAGAGCAGAAAGATCTTTGAAGAGTTTAGTTGTAATGTTCTGAATGAGTTGTTAACCACAGGAAATCTTAAGGTGTCTCTAGATCACTGTTGCTATTAAGTAGTAAATTTATCTTTTGGAACTGATTCAAAGGTAATTCTGCTTCATATTAGCATCTATATGAGGATTCTCTTCTAAATGTGTTATTCATTAAGACATGGTTTCTACAAGAGCGGTCCCTCCCCTTACCATTGCATAAACTCCTCATGAGAAAGTATGTCATCTCAGATATGGACATGTTCTTTAAGTGTGTCATTAAGTTCTATTTAGACATGAAGCAAGAATGAATGTGTTCTTCTTGGTGGCTGTCTGAGATCACACACTACCTGACTCACCAGTCAGGCATTTACTTAATAAACACATATTATACACATACCATGGTGTGCTAGACTTGGGATAAAGTAAAATAACTTACTAAAAACATCTCTAATCACAGATTTTGAGTGGCCTACTAAAAAGTAAAACGGCAATTCTAGTGATATATGTTTTTTTTTGTTTTGTTTTGTTTTTTCCAGACAGGGTTTTTCTGTGCATCCCTGGTGGTCCTGCAACTTGCTTTGCAGACCAGGATGACCTTGAACTCACAGAGATCCACCTGCTTCTGTGTCCCAAGTACTGGAATTAAAGGCTTGTGCTATTACCACATGTAAATTCTTCTTTGTTTTTTTAAAGATTTTTTTATTTATTATGTACAGTACTCTGCCTGCATGTATCCCTGCCCACCAGAAGAGGGCAGAAGATCTCATTAAAGGTGGTTGTGATCCACCATGTGGTTGCTGGGAATTGAAGTCAGGACCTCTGGAAGAGTAGCCAGGGCTCTTAACCTCTGAGTCATCTCTCTAGACCAGCTCATGTAAATGTTTATTGCTACTCTTTTTAACATAGACTCTCACCAGTCTGGCCTTAAACTTAAACTTACAGAGTAAGGATGACCTTTAACTTCTGATCTTTCTTCATCCACCTCCCCAGGATTGAGATAACAAGTGACTATCATTACCTTAAGTTTATATGGTTCTAATAATTGTACCTGTGCCTTCTGTATACTAGGAAGTATTCTACTAAGTGAGCTACAGCCTCAATCCACCTTTATTAGAAAGTAATTTATAATTTCTGGGTCTCTAAGGCCCAGATAATAAATACAAGAGCATCCTGCTGTCAGACATTCCAGAGATTGGGGTGGGGAAATGTTCTGCACATGGTCACATGTGACTGTTTTAGGATTTGAAGGCCCATGAGTCTTTGTGGCATTTTAAAGTCAATTAATTATTTTTTTTAACTTTTATTTATTTATTTGCCTTGGTGTTTGCCTGGAACTGGGAACTGGAACTACAGACAGTTGTGAGCTGCCATGTGGGTTCTGGGAATTGAACCCTGGTCCTCTGGAAGACCAGTCAGTGCTCTTAACCACTGAGCCATCTCTCCAGCCCCAATTAATTTTTGAGGCAGGATCTTATACAGCCCATGCTAACCTGAAATTTGCTATATAATTGTGAATGACTTTGGATTTATGATCCTCCTGCCTCTGCTTTCAGAATGCTGGGATCATATACATGTGCCACCATGTCCAGTTTTAGATGGTTCTGGGGATCAAACCCAGGGCTTCGTGCATGATAAGCATTCACTCATCCAACGAGTGTCATTCTCTAGGCTTTGCCACAGTTTAACTCCTCCTTTCTAAACAAAAGCAGCCAATGACAATAAGTGAATGAATTATGTAGCTGTGTCCTAATAAGCCTTTATATATAAACACAAATTAGAATGTTATATGATTTTCAGGCAATGAAACCATTATTCTTTTTATTCCATAGAAACCACTTACAATGTAAAAGCCATTCTTATCTTGCAAGCCATACAAAAGCAGGCAATAGGGTTAATGGTATAGCTTGCTCAGTGAGAGCTTGTCTATCCTACAACGTGCAAAGCTGTTGATGGATAGGAACATCCTATAGGCAACACCGAAAACTATCAAAGTAAAGAAATATGTAATATATTTGCACAGTAAAGTTGAGAAATGGTAATGTGTTTTTGTGGTCCGTTTCTGGATGAAACAAGGCACTCCTTGGGTGAGCAATTTCAGGTACTGATTGAGAAAGGGACCAAATAACTACAGGCCAAAAGATGGAAAAAATGAACAAAGCCAGGCACAATGGAGTGTATCTATAATCCTGGCACGCAAAAGGATGAATCAATTCAATACCAGCATTGCTTCATGACAAATCCTGAGCTACAGGAAGCCCTGCCATAGGGCAAAAACAATAAAATGATGAATTACAGTAAATAAATAAAAGCTTACATTTAAAATTGTCATGCTAATTAGAAGCTGAATTGCTATCTGCACAGCCAGAAATGTACTTGGCTATATTTTTCTTCTATTTTGTTTTGAAAATAACTGACTTTGTTTTTCTAAAACAGTGTATCCCTTGCAAACAGCAAAAGAGATAAGAGGCGAATATGACTTACTATAAGAGATCTGTCATCTCTCTTAATGCAGCCAACTCTAGCCAGCAAAGGCTTGAGTTGGAGGGAGGATCTTGAAGTGCTAGCTGTGATTGGAGCTGGGGGTAGAGACTGGAATTTACAGACCTAAAGAGTCTCCATAAACCTCCTGCACTGAATGTTTCTGATGTCTTGTCTCAACCCCTCTTAGCATCCTTTACTCCAGCACTTGGCCTGGGGTATAATGTTTTGGTCCCTTTCTTTTAAATTATGAGCTTCCCTGACTGAACATGTAGGAAGTCTTCAGAGTCCTTTCAAACAAATGCACACCAGAAGTTTCAGGAATCGTGAAGGGATTGAGACTCCACAGAGTATCTATCTGTGGTTGCCTGGTACAAGAGCCGATGTGTCAAATGCTCTCCTTGTGAAGGCATAGATTACCTTTTTGTAAAGACATTTTACCTTTACAAAAGTTTATCTCAAGGAAAGATCAGTTTTTTAAATCATCTAGTGCTTGGGGGCAGAGCTCAGGTCTAAGAAGAATCTGGAAGAAATCTCAGGAATGTGCCTGACAATCAATAGATTCAAAACTTGGTTTCGCTCGGAAAGTTTAACCAATAGTTTCAAAGGATTACTCTACCTTATACCTCTTTACCCAATCCCGAAATGCCAAGACATGCTTGGGTATTTCTTTCTTTAAAAATCCTCTCACACCTGAGCTTGGGGCCAAATTCCCTCTGCTTCATAGGAGCATAGGATTTCTGGCCTAGATTCTAACCTGTCCAAAAGAATAAACTGACCCTTGTGTGTTTGCCTTAGAACCCAGCTTCCTGGTGGTCTTTGGGGGGGGGTTCTCTTGACACAAGTACAACACTCCTCTGTCTTTCGTGTGTGTGTGTGTGTGTGTGTGTGTGTGTGTGTGTGTGTATGTGTGTGTGTGTGTGTGCGTGCAAGAGTGTGTAGTTGTGTTTTAACTAGTTGGTTTGTTTGGTTTTTGAGACAGCATCTCACATAACACAAGTTTGCCTCCAACTATCTAGATGCCCAAGGATTACCTTGAATTCTGATCTTCTAGCCAACACATACCATCCCCAGATTGTGCCTTTTTGGAATGGACACTCTGAGGCTCCTTAGAAGGTGCTGGCAAGGTGTCTTTTATCCACTTTCTCTCCTTTATGCTTTTCTTGTGCTTTGCTTTCAGGCTAAATATAATATTCTGAGTAGCTTTTACTCATAATATTTTTAAATACCAAAATAAGGATGGGATTATCCATACTATCAAGAAGTTCTCTAACCCCCTTGACATAAACTTGGCATCCTATTACTTAGTTCAATTTCATGGGGCTAAAGCGCTCACCCTCAAAAGACAGTCCTCATCTCAGATGGTGGTAGGTGTGTATCAGGTTACCAGTGGACTATCAGGGAAGGTTCCCATGCTTCCCTCCCTAGATTCATTCACTTGCTAGAAAGCTTTAGAGAATCCAGAAAAACACTTTGCTCATGTCACTAGTTAGTGTACTATAGGAGATATGTATAAAAGCCATGTGAAGAGATGCTAGAAGTTTCAGATTCACAGCAGTTTCTATTCCTGCTGAGATGTACAGGTCTCCTGGCATGAGGGTGTGTTTGCATGGTATAGTTATTTAGGACTTAGTATGAAGGCTCATTTTATAGGCATGGTTTTATTATTTTTAACATTGCAGAGGTTGCTTTTAAGATTTTTTTTTTTATGTGCCTGAACATTTTGCCTGCCTGCACGCATGTATACCACATACCCACCTAGATATAACCTGGAACTAGGGTTATAGATGCCCAGGCTGGCCTTGAACTCATAGCAATCCTCCTGTCTCAACTCTATTACTGAGATTACAGACCTGAGCCACCACACCAGTTTCTATAGGCATGATTGAATTAAATCATTGGCCCCTGATGACTGAATTTGATTTCTAGTGCCTTCTCTTCCCCAGAGCTCCAGTATGGGTCAAAGATTTCAGCATCTAGTCATGTGGTTCATGCCTCTGGCAGTCAGCCTCATCCTGACATTATCTGGGGCTTACTAAATGTCATCAATTGTCAAGAGACTTAGGATTTGGGAAGCCTTGTGGGGGATAAAGTTCCTTCCTTTCCCTTCCCCTCCTCTTTCTTCCTTCCCTTTCTTTCTCTCTCTCTTTCTTTCTCTCTCTCTCTCTCTCTCTTTCTTTCTTTCTTTCTTTTATCTCAGTCTAACTTCCAATTCAGTCTATAGCCAAAATAGCCCTGAACTCTTCATCTTTCTGTCTATACAGCCCCAGTTCTGAGACTGACTACAGGTGTGCATTCCCATGAATGATTTATGGGTTAGAGATGGAATCAGGATGTCATGTGAGCTTTGCAGCACTCTACCAACTGAGCTGTGTGCTGGGTAGTTGTTTGTTTGTTTGTTGTTGTTGTTGATGGTGGTGGTGGTGGTGGTGTGTGTGTGTGTGTGTGTGTAAGAACAAAAGCTCGAATCATCTAAGGGAATCTCAATTGAGAAAATGCCTTTGTCAGACTGGTCTGTGGGCAAATCTTTGGAGTCATTTTCTTCACTTATGATTGGAGAGGAGAAGGGCAGTGCATTATGGGTATTGCCACTCCTTGGCAAATGGTCCTGAATTACATAAAAAGGCAAGCTGAGAAAAACATAAGAAGCAAAACAGTGAGCAACATTCCATCCTGGTTTCTGCATTAGCTCCTGCCTCCAGGTTCCTGCCTTGAGATCCTACCCTAACTTCCTTTTATGGTGAACTATAGCTGTAAACTGGAAAAAAAAAAAAAAAACAACACTTTCTGCTCCAAATTACTTTTGCTCCAGATATTTTATCATAACAATAGAAAGCAAACTAAGATGGTATTTCTTATTGTATCTCGGGTTTCCAGAGTGTCCTAATCTGCACAGGCTGGAAGATCCACATAGATGTGTCAGGGGACTCTTGATAAGGACGTTTGTAATCAGCTTAACTGGTGATCTTTGCACTTTGCTCATTTGCCTGCCTCTGCTATTAGAATGCTCCTTCCTCCACACCCAGCCTTATGAAGTTTGTTCTTGGTGTGTGCAGGAGAGGGAGAGAGAGAGAGAGAGAGAGAGAGAGAGAGAGAGAGAGAGAGGGAGGTTCTTTAACATCTCTTCTTTTTCTTCTTTTATTTTCTTCTTTCTGGTTTTTGAGACAAGGTTTCTTTGTGTAGTAGCCCTGGCTGTCCTGGAACTCTCTATGTAGATCATGCTCGAACTCACAGAGATCTGCCTGCCTCTGCCTCCCAAGTGCTAGGATTAAAGATATGTGCCACCACCTCTGGGCTTCATTCTTCGTTTTATTGGTAATTACTTTGTTTTCATTTTTCAATTTTTTTTAAAACTACAGGATACAACTTAAGATTTGTTTATTTTCAATTTATCTATATGAGTAGGTTGATTTTGTACATTTATGAGCCAAGTGCTTGCAGTTCCCAAAGGGGCCAGAAGAGAGAGTCCCCTGGAACTGGAGTTACAGGTGCTGGGAATTATACCTGGGCTCACTGCAAAAGCACTGAGTGCTCCTGTCCACTGACTCATCTCTCGCCATTGTGGTCTTGAAATCCTGATACCCTTGTCATGTGATCTGTACAGGGATAGCAGGTGTGCCCCACTGAGCAGAGCTTACTCACTTGCTTTCATTGGCATAACTATCCTGGCCTCAGGGACCACTATGCATGTTTTAGTACTCTGATCCATAACTGATGCTGATAGCCACAATTCATATAATTAACCCCTCTATGACAGCTTCAGGAGATCCAAGTTGTGCATAGATTAGCCACAATAATAACATATGTGTAATAGACCTGGAAAATACCCTTTCCCCGGTCTAGTTTTTCAAAGGCTCCAGTACTTTAGTTGCACTTCTGATGATACCAGAGTCCCCTGAATCAGGGATTCTCAACCCAGGCTTCATAATAGAATCATCCAGGGAGGTTTTGAAGGAAAAACAGAAATGCCCGTGTCTGGGCCCACATCCAAAGGCTGATTGAGTTGTTGTGCTTTTTGTTGTTTTGATTTTTTTTCTGTGCCAGGGATTGAACCATGGGATCCACGCATGCTAAGCAAGTGGTCTACTGCTGAGCTTCTGATTGAGTTGTTTTATGCAGGGAGATTTACTTAATAATGAGCAGCCCCAGAGGCTCAGGCTTCCCCATGTGAGCCCCTTTGTAACTGTCTGCTGTCCATGCTCAGTTTCCCACCTGAAGAACAGAAACGTTTTAGAACAAATTACCAAATACTCTTAATTACAGGTTTTAAAAAATGATTTATTTTTATGCATGTGTGTCTATGTGCCGCATGTGTGTGTGAGACCTCACAGATCCTCTGGAGTTGGAATGATAGGCAATTGTGAGCTGCTTGACCTGGGTGCTTGGAACCAAACTTGGGTCCTTTACAAGAGCAACAAGTGTTCTAACCACTGAGCCACCTTTCCAGTCTTTAACTGTGGTTTGAGATGAACTTACTAAGAGGCCACAAGGCCGTTACTTTGAGTCATTGAAATGGCTCAGTAGGTAAAGAGCTTGCTGCCAAACCTGCTGACCTGAGTTCAATCCCAATGGAACCCACATGGTAGAAAAAGAAATGAATCCTGCAAGTTCTCACCTGACCTCCACATATGAGACACGTATAAGAAACACACACACACACACACACACACACACACACACACACACACACACACACACACACACACTAACCTTTTAATGAAAGGTATTTGAACCCTTCCTTAGGAAGTAAACACTATCTTATTTGCGATGGTTTGAATGAGAAATGTCCCTCACAGGCTCCTGTAATTGAACACTTGAAACCAGTTGGTGGTCCTCTTTGGAGTGTTTATGGAGCCTTAAGGAGGAACATCCTTGCTGGAGGAGGTATGTCACTGGGGCAGGCTTTGAAGGTTTACACTCTTACCCCACTTCCTGTTCTCTATGCTTTCTGTGTGTAAATGTAATCAACTCCTGATCCTGTCACTGGCTCATGCCTTCCCTGCCAAGAGGATGCTATCCTTGTGAGATAGTAAGGTAGTAAAGACTTTGTTCCTTGAGTTGCTTTTGGTCATGGCATTTTATCACAGTAACATAAAAAATAACTAATACATTATCTTAGAACACAACATTCCCTGAAAACATAAAGGAGAGTAATGTTCTATGGACTGAACAGGTTGTATTTATATATATAGGATGTGGTGTGTGTGTGTGTGTGTGTGTGTGTGTGTGTAATAACAATTAAGAAGAGGTCACAAATTTGAGAGAAAATAAGGGAGGGTACATGGAAGAGGTTACAGGAAGAAACAGGAACAGAGGAAATTATATAACTATAGTCTTGAAATATTAAAAAATAAAAACACAAACTATTTTGTCCCAGTGTTCACAGCAGCACATTGCTTAAGGTTAAACATAAGCTAAGCAGCCATCATGTAATGGAAGGATAGGATGGTTGTGAAAAATGAATTACAATGGAATATCATTCAGTCTTTCCAAGGAAGGAAATTCTGACACATACTACAACACAGATGAACACTGAAGCCTTATACTAAGACAGAAAAGACAAATATTCTGTGACCTCACTCATAAGAAGTACTCAGACTAGAAAACACATGGACAGAGAGAATACATTACCAGAAAATTAAGGGGTTGAAGGCTAATAGGTGTGTGTATGGGGTGGGGGTGGGTGGAGACTTGAAATTTAAGTGGAGAGTGTCTATTAGGGTGATAGAAATGTTCGTTGAATAGAAAATTGTTCTCAAAAGAGGATAAAATAAAATCAAATGCTTGTAAGGCTAGTGAACTGTATGGATAAAATGGTAAAGTTTATATTATGCATACTTTATCACATTAAATAAAGAATAACAACAAAACCAGCATTTCTCTTGAACACAGATTCAAGATGCTGTATAGCACTGATGAGAAATCTAGCAACAGTCAAAGAGAACATTCCTTTAATCAGTGGGATGAGACTATGGAATATGTGTGAATAGATCTTTGTTTTTATCTATTGAATTTTGAGACAGGGTCTTGCTGTGTAGCTCACCTGGCCTGGAGCTCCATGTGTAAGTCAGGCTGACCTTGAACTCAAAGCTACTTCCCCAGTGCAAGGTTCTGTAAGCAGTTCTTACTTCCAGAGACACTGAGAAAGTAATCTCCAAGGCAGCTGTCAAGTTCTCCCAGGAAACCAGTGTGTATACTATATAAAATTTTGGAGTTGAATAAATAAACTAGAAAAGACAGGAATTGTCTGAACGAGTCAGGTTCACAGAGATATTTCCAGAATGTCCTAGAGTCTTTTTACCTTCCTATGAGTAAATTTTCTTCTCTATCTGTCTTCCACACAAAGGCAGCTCACTTCAAAATGAAGAGGCTTTTTAATGGACATCTTCCCTGCATCTTCATCCCTAACCAACTGGTTCAACTAACATCAGGACTTTCTTCCTCCTCACCTTATGCCCCTGTCTACCGATATTGACTCCCCCTCCATCGTGTGTGTATGTTGTGGTTCTGGAGCTTGGTACTCCACTTTTCCTCCTTGCTCTCTCATTTGAATGAGAACTCCTTACAGCTTCTTTTTCCCTCTTCCCTTTTTTTAAAAAAATTATTTATTATTTATTTATTTATTTGCCTTGGTGCTTGCCTGGAACTGGAACTACAGACAGTTGTTAGCTGCCATGTGGGTGCTGGGAATCGAACCCGGGTCCTCTGGAAGAGCAGACAGTGCTCTTAACCGCTGAGCCATCTCTCCAGCCCCCCACCCCCCCCTTTTTTTTTAATTTGGGCCTCGGAGAATCATCATCCCTAAATATCCAAGTTAACATTTCAGGGTTTTCTTATTGGCCACAGTTGACCACCAAGATGAGTTTTCACCAAGAAGTAACATCATCCAAGATGATGCATCTTTCAGTGCAGATGAGGACTATCACTATGGATACATGTATGACTCAGCCACTTTATTATGGCTTCCTCATCATTCTTCTTTGGCTTCAACATTTGTTCATTTATTTTCAGCTAGGTAGACAGATTGACTGGGTTACCAATTCAGATACTCCTGTATTATGCCATATACTTTATTAAGGCTGGGTATAAAACAGGTTAGAATCCCTAGTCTTTTGTGAGCCTGTACTAGTGAGAATACTTTAAACAATTAAGAATGGAAATATATAAGACGTTAGATGGCAATAAAAGCAAAGAAAAATAGTAAAGGAGAGAATAGGATAAGGTGAGAGGAAGAAAGTCGTGTGTGTGTGTGTGTGTGTGTGTGTGTGTGTGTGTGTGTGTGTGTGTGTG